>PVJS01018245.1:0-10136 GCA_004027185.1 Glis glis | reverse complement strand
AGGGCCTGGCGAGGCACAGCCCCGGGCCTCACCAGGCAGTCCCGCTGCAGCGTCTTGACCAGCGCGCTGAAGGTGTCCGCGTCCAGCAGCAGCCCCTCGGGCATGTCCTGCATGAAGTCCAGGTCCTTGTAGGTGGGCATGCTCTTCTCCTTCTCTTTCTTGCTGGCGCGCCGCTTGTACGTGGAGCCCTTGAGGTCAAACTTGAGGTGCATCTTGACCACGCGCGGCAGCACGTTGTTCATGACCACCACGCGGATGTTCTTGCCGCCCGACTGCACGCAGTACAGCCCGTAGAACTTGGGCAGCAGCGTCCGCGGGTTCTGGTTGAGGTTCTGCCGGGCGAAGGGGGGTGGCCGGGCCGTCAGGCGGGAGCCGCGGACCCCCACGGCCACCTCCCGCTCACCCCCCAGTTCTCAGGGGGGCGACCCCCCCAGCACAGCCCGGGTTCTGCTCCATCGGGCCTGGCTCACAAAGCCGGACGTACAAACTGGTACAAGGTTGCTGACTCCTGAGCCAGGGGAACCCGGGGTCCCGCCCTAGGCATCACACACAGTGGGGAAACCGAGTCACAGTCTGCTGAGATGCCTACGGGGGATGCAGGTCTGGCACCAGGGTGCAGCCGCGCAGGAGAGGCCCACCCTGCGTGGGGGCCAGCCTGGGGACCCTGAGGGCCGATGACAGATGGTCAGGAGGGAGCTTGGGCCCGCAGGCTGGGGGCTGACTCGTTCGGTTCTGCTGTGAATCACGGGAGGGCCAGGAGGCGGAAGGGGCCCACTCCTCGCCTCAGCAGCTGGTCTTCTGTAAGGTACCAGCTGGCCCTGTCCCCTCTTCTCTGGGCCTCTGAGTCACAGCGCACTCGGCCCTGGGGGCGGCCGAGAGAGACGCTGCCCGCGGGACACGGTTTCAGGACTCAAGGCTCACGGAGGTGCTGGCAGGATGGGGGATGGCCACAGGAGGAGGGGCCGCTCCTGAACCCCTGGGGCTGGAGGGGACGACGCTTGCCCCCGCCAGCACGGGAAGGGGCTGGGGGCCCTCGGCGAAGCCCCACCCCGCGCGCACGCACCATGTAGTAGCCCGGCAGCAGCTTCTGCAGGAACTCGGCCTCCTTGTGCATGACGGTCTTGATGATGAACTCGTCGTCGCTGGTGACGTAGAAGAGGGAGCCGCTGGCGCCCGGGTTGGAGAGCTCGATGAGCGGCTCGTTGCACAGCGAGTACTGGAAGGCAGGGCGGCGGTGAGCGGCGGGCGCCCAGCACTGCAGGCGCCTCAGAGAGGGCAGTGGCTTGCGGGGGACACACCGCGAGGGCCGCGGCCAGGATGGGGCTGCTGGGGCAGGGCTCCCAGACTCCCTGGCAGCCGGAGTGGTCCCAGCCTCAGCCCGGCCCAGGGAGGCGTGAGCCGCAGCGTGGAGTGGGCGTGGGAAGGGGAGGACTCCTCAAGCAAGGGACAGACAGCCGCACACGTCTTTTTGCCCTCCCTCCTTCCCACTTATTTCCCACCTGAGATGCTGAGGTGATAGCTGGGGCCCTAGTGGCTGCACTGGGCCATGAGGTGACCTTCAACATGGAGCCGAGGACGGCAGAAAAAGAAGGAAGCTGTGTCTCTGAAGGGCAAAGCCCGGCCACGCGCCCTGTGGCTCGCTCCCCACCTCTCTTCCCCCGCTTTCTTTTTATTTTTGCAGTTCCGGGGATGGCACCCAGGATCTCGTGCGTAATAGGCCTGTGCTAACCACTGAGGGCACCCCCAGCGCTCTCCTCCTCACTGACATCGAAGCTTCACCTTCTCTTTCACTCTCTCTCTCCTCCCCAGCCGGGGGCGGACGCGGAGGGCTGCGGAGCCAAGTCCAAGCCGCAGCCATCGCCAGGCCCGGCCATCTGTCTGTCCTTTCTCCGCCCACGGCCACGAGCCACAAATATCCAGGGAAGACAGAGAGGGTGGGGGCCCTCCTGGAACCCTCTCCCGGAGGCAGACCAGGTGAGGGGTGAGGGGTGAGGAAGAACCCTCCTGGGGCTACTACCCACACATAGGTTCTGGAACTTTCTTCGACCAAGCCCTAGCCGAGACCCTAGAGGACTCCCTGTCTCCCCTCCCCACTAAAGGACACAGGAGTCGCTTCTCCACTGTTGTGGATCCCTGCTGGGAGTTGGTAAGCGTCCCCAGAGCTCCATGTGAGGGAGGCCTGGTCCCCGTCAGGCCTTTAGGAGGTAGGGCTGGCGGGAGGAAGTTAGGTTATTGGGGCTGGTCCTGAAGGGGACACTGGGACTCCGGGCTCGTCCTCTCTTTCTCTGCTCTCTGGCTGGTGAGGAGCTGAGCAGCTTCGCTCCCCTGCTCCCCCATACCCTCCCGCTGTGCTGTTCTGCCTCAGCACAGGCCAAGAGCAGCCGAGCCGGCGACCTCGTTCTTCGGCCTCTGAAACCATGAGCCACACGCACACCCTTCCTTGTTGGCGTTCGCCACAGGGATGGGATGCTCACAGCCCCAGGACTGCGGACGCCAGAGGGACGGACTCAGTCCATCCTGCCATCAGGGGCACGGGCTCTGAAAGGCCAGCTTTCCCCAGTGCAAAGCGACACGGCAAGGACCTAGCGGCAGACTCGGAACAAAAGGCTACACAGGTGCAGATGACAGGTGGATGTGGCTGCCAGTGTACCCTGCCATGTGCACACCCCCTCACATGGCCTGCAATGAGTCCTATCAAATGAGACAGGAGAGCCACTTTGGCCACCAGATCACAAAAGCCCTCTACGGCCAGCCTCCTGGGATGCTCCGTGGAAGAGGCCCACGTGGCTGGAAACTCAGAAGTGGGTGCTTCCCGGGGGGGGGCTCATAGCAGATGGGGTCCATCCCCTCCAGTAACCCTGAGGCAAGACCTGGCCGAGCTGCACCCAATCCCTAGCCCATGACCCATGTGAGACATGCCATGTTTTCAGCCACTGAGATGGGATTCTTTGTCACTCGGCCATAGCTGACTGATACACTTACCAAGTAATCATCCGGCCGGATCCCAAAGAGTTCCCGGAAGTAGCGGAAGGCGACAGGTGCATAGGTCTTGAACCGGAAGTCCTGGAAGTGGTGGGCGGGGGTGAGGTTGCTGCCTTCACTGTGGAGAGGGACGCAGGGGGACGTCTGTGAGGGACAGTGGCTTTCTGGGCACCTCTCCCCACTCATTCCAAACTCAACCCCACAGGTGACAAGCAGGGCTTGTGCTGCGACAGAAGCACTGGGCCCATCCCAGGCTTCTCCCCTATAAATACCCTCCATTTTTTCATTAGCACTCGAGTCCAAAACATTTTTCTTTTTTCTTTTTTGGTACTGGGGATTGAACCCAGAAGCATTCTACCTCCAAACTCCACCCCCAGCCAATTTTTTATTTTTTAATTTCTTATTTAGAAACAGGGTCTCACTAGGTTGCTGAGAGCTTTGCTAAGTTGACATGGCTGGCTTTTTTTTTTTTTTTTGGTGCTGGGGGTTGAACCATGGGCATTCTACTTTCGAGCTCCACCCCCAGCACTATTTTTTATTCTTTATTTGGAAACAGGGTCTCACTAAGTTGCCGAGGGCCTCACTAAGTAGCTGAGGTTGGCCGCGAACCTGCGATCCTCCTGTCTCAGCCTCCCAAGTGCTGGGATTACACGTGTGCACCACTATGCCCGCCATTATTTTATATTTTGAAACAGGGTCTTGTTAAGTTGCTCAGATTCTAAGTTGCTGAGGCTGGTCTTGAATCTATGATCCTCCTGTCTCAGCCTCCCAAGTACTGGGATTACAGGTGTGCGTCGCCACGCCTGGCTTACTTTCTCACATTTTTTTTTTTTTGGTGTGGTGCTGGGGATTGAACCCAGAGGCATTCTACCTCTGAACTAGACTCCCAGCCCTATTTTTTATTCTTTATTCTGAAGCAGAGTCTAAGTTGTGGAGGGCCTCACTAAGTAGCTGAGGCTGGCTTCGAACATGTGATCCTCCTGTCTCAGCCTCCCAAGTACTGGGATCACAGGTGTGCGACACCACGCCCGGCACTTTCTCCTATATTTAGCGACTGCTTTGATACCAGGTCTCTGATTCAGCAGCGAGTGCCGTAATCGAGGGCGGGAACTCACAGCCTCGGAGGTGCCAGGAGGCCTGCTGCGAGGGCAGGGGATGCCCCAAGCTTGGACGCCGCTGTCTGCTGGGCGAGCTGGGCTTGGCCCGGGCCCCCGCCTGGCCTACCTGGGGAAGAAGATGCTCTCTACCACGTAGAAGTCCTGCATGAGCACGTCGCGCTCTGGCTTGGAGCTCAGGTTGCCCACAGTGTAGCCGATGCCCAGCTGGATGGCCCCCTTCAGGGTGGAGGAGGTGGTCTGCAGGGAATGTGGCCGCGTCAAGACCCTGCAGGCTGGTCCCTGTGACCCCCCTCCCCCCGCCCCTGGCATGCTGGGAGGGCGGGGGCTGCGGCTGACCCAGGATCCACTGGGGCCCGCCTCTCCCAGGATCATGACCCACCCAGACCCGGCTGTGCAGAGAGGGGAACAGGCTGGGAAGCAGAGGCCTCCCCCTCTCCACACAGCAAAGAAGGGGCTCCAGAGCCTGTTTTCTAGCTGGGTTCTAGAAGGTTCCAACACCCCAAACCACCCTGGCTCAGCAGGAGTCAACCCAGTATCCAGGATTAGATTTTTTTTTTTTTTTTTTGGCCATAGTGGAGATTGAACCCAGAGGCATTCTACCTCTGAGTTATACCCCAGCCCTATTTTATCATTTATTTGTTTTTGTGTGTGGTACCGGGGATTGAACCCAATGGCATTCTACCTGAGCTACATCCCCAGTCCTATTGTATTGTTTATTTTGAAACAGACTCTCACCAAGTTGTGGAGGGCCTGTGATGCTGAGGCTGGCTTCAAACATGTGATCCTCCTGTCTCAGCATCCCAAGTACTGGGATTACAAGCATGTGCCACCATGCCCGGCTTATCATATATTTATTTATTTACTTACTTATTTACTTATTTATTTACTTATTTATTTATTTATTTTTGTGGTACTGGGGATGGAACCCAGAGGCATTCTACCTCTGGGCTACACCCCAGCCCTATTTTATTTTTTGTTTGGAAACAGGGTCTCACTAAGTTGAAGAGAGTCTCACAACTTGCTGAAGTTGTCCTCGACTCTGCGATCCTCCTGTCTCAGCCTCCCAGGTACTGGGATTACAGCTGTACACCACCTCTACAGTCTTAGTTTATTTTTGGTACTAGGATTGAACCCAGGAGCATTCTACCTCTGAGCTATACCCCCAGCCCTTTTTATTTTGAAACAGGGTCTTGTTAAGTTGGTAAGGTTGTCCTTGAACCTGTGCTCCTGATCCTCCTGTCTCAGCCTCCCGAGTACTGGGATGACAGGTGTACGCCGCTGTACTGGGCAAAGCTATTAATTTTTTTTTTTTTTTTTGGTACTGGGAAGGGAACCCAGGGGCATTCTACCTCCGAGCTACACCCCCGCCCTATTTTTTATTCTTTATTTTGAAACAGGGTCTCACTAAGTTGCGGAGGCCTCACTAAGTAGCTGAGACTGGCCGCGAACCGGGATCCTCCTGTCTCAGCCTCCCAAGTACTGGGATTATAAGCATGCGCCACCAAGCCTGGCACAAAGCTATTAATTTTTAAAGCACAGCTGAGGCCAAGTAGGGCCTGCAGTGGAGCAGGCCAGGCCCTGGGGGGCAGGCTGTTGGCACGGGTTCTCGAGGGGCACCCAGCTCAGAGCGGAGGCACTGCACGAGGCCATGGGTGCCTGGAATGAGCAGGCGGTGCATACTGAGGACAGTCATAGCAGAGCCACGCCCTGGCCTGAGCCTCCAGCCCATGTGCCCACACCTGAGCTCCCAGGTACCCGAGTGGACAGGTTCGGGCTGCCCCACCCACCCATCCCTGCAGCTAAGGGAACTAGAACCTTCTTGTAGGTGGTTTCTCCGGACGCATCCACGCCTCGATGGCCGAGCTTCTTCCCGTGGCCAGGGCCCGGCTGTCCGGTCATCAGCGGGGCCTGGGGACGAGGAAGCAGTTGGTGTGAAGTCAGCCAGGAGGCTCTGGGAGCCCTGGTGAGGGGCGCAGGCCCCGGCTCACCCGGATGCGGAGATGCGATGGGGCTCACACCGCCATTAGGACTTCTGTTTCTCCTGCCTGCCTGTGGGTGGGGACAGCTCCCAGCATTGTGGACACTGGGGCTGGATATTCTCCAGGGCGGGGCATCCTGGGTGGCACAGGGTGCTGAGCAGTGTTCCTGGCTGCCACCATTCCAGGCCAGGAACTCCCAGTTGTGACGGCCACACTGTCCCTCGACATCGGCCAGGGTCCCCTGGGGCAGTAAACGGGTGGGGCCCCTGGGTGGCCCACTTGTCACAGGCCTTTCAGGAGTGCCCACCGTGTGCCACTCAGGGAGCCCGCCCAGCCTCGACTCAGGTCAGCCCAGCTCCAGGAGGCCCGTCCCGGAGTCTCCCCACGGGCCCCTGCGCGTTCCCCCCGCTGGCCACCAGGGGGCGGGCTCTCTCCGGACGCAGACGCCCCAGTCCCTGCAGCACCTGTGGGCTCGCGCCTGGGGCTGCTCAGCTGAGTCCCTGCTGCACCCCAGGAGTGTCCCGGCCCCGCCCCAAGGTAGACTTGGGGAACGCCCCCGGCCAGGTGGACAGAGCCCTCCCACCGGCGTGGACACCAGGCTTGAGGCCCTGCCAGCGGGTGGATTTGGGCAAGGGGAGCAGGGTTGGGGTCGCAGCACCCCGGGCTGCTCCGGACCCGCCGCCCTTGGCCTCCTGGACAATGGGGCTCACAGACACGCCCAAGAGCTGGCTCCCCCAGGTATGGTGACCACCCCCAGCCAGGACAGGCAGTGTGGGCGTCTGTGGAGGGTCGCAGGGTCCCCGCTCTCCAGGAGCCCCCGGGAGGGCTGAGCACGCGGGCAGGTGGGCGGGGAGAGTGGAGGGCCCTGCACGCCCGTGGACGCCCTGAGCCTCGCACATCAGGCCCAGGGTGAAGGCCCAGGGTCCACATGGTACCCTCGGCCACGCTCCCAAGGCTCCGGTGCTGGCAGCCGACACCTGGGGTGACCCCGAGGGGCGGGGCCCTCAACAAAAACCCAAGGCTGCCACGGGGGGGGGGGGGGGCAGATGCATGCCCACCCGGACAGCCCGTGCTAGAGTACAGCCTCGCAGCCCCGCCCCTGGACGTATTTGTGGCCTGGGACCTTTGCAGAGCACCCCAAGCCAGTGAGGAATTTTGCCCCCACAACTCCACACTGGCGGGATAGACTCCATGTTCACCCCACCTGCCACCACTCAACGGCCTTTGGGCCCAGAGAGGTGCAGTGAGCTGTCTGGGGACACACAGCAGGGGGGCCCATCCTCAGGCAGATAGGATGCCCACTCCCTCAGGTCCTCTTGCTGAGGAGGGTCAGGGTGGGGACTCCCGCCCCCTAGCCCCTTCCCCCCACTCACCTCTGTCGGGGCGGCCTTCTTCTGAGCCAAACCTGAGGGGGAAAAGGAGACATTTCAGCCTGGAGGTGTCCCCTGCCAGCCATCCCGTCAGCAGTACCAGGGGCGCTCCTCCAGACTGAACCCCAAAGGCTTTTCCCCAACTCCCAAACCCCAGGAAGAGGCAGGAGAACCAGGTAACTGTCCCCAACTGGGCCTCATCTCAAGGTCACATGCACAGCAGGAAGCCGAGAGCTGGGTGGACTGGGGCGCCCAGTGGGAGTTGAGGGCCTGTGACAGCCACCTGGCTTGGGGGCCACTAGGACCTGGGGCAGTCTCCTGACACCTCACCTCCAGAACTATGAGATAACAGTTTCTGGGGGGGCATTGGGGATTGAACTCAGGGGCGCTCTACCTCTGAGCTGCACCTCCAGCCCTATTTAATTTTTAACTTTGAAACAGGGTCCAAGTTGCGGAGGGCCTCACTAAATTGCTGAGGCTGGCTGCGAACCTGCGATCCTCCAGTCTCGGCCTCCCAAGTACTGGGATTACAGGCGTGCCCAGCTGGGTGCGCATGGCTGCTGCTCTGCCCTTGTCAGGCTCACAGAAGACCCTCCAGGCCAGCACTGTCCAGCCCCGTGATTCAACATGATTCGCAGGGCGGGGGGACACTGGGGGGCTGTGACTTTGCCCCGGAGGCTGGTTCTGAGAGCCCAGCCTGGGAGGACATCCTCTAAGACCATTTGTGTTTGAGTCCTGTGAATCCCAGGGGAGGCAGGCCCTGCAGGGACAGACAGGCTCTGATCTAAGACGCCAGGGGATAACAGTGTTTTTCAGTCCTTCCCAAGTTCCTGTCCTCCCAGGACCCCCTGGATCATGTCCTTCTTTGGGAACAGAGACTCTGCAGCTGCACTTGTTGAGGATGAGGAGGTTCTGGTGGAGCGTGACTGCGGTCCTTACAAGAAAAGGGACATGTGAGGACTGCAGGTTCCAGGCCAGCCTCTACAACTTAGTGAGACCCTCAGCACCTTAGAGAGACTCTGTTTCAAAAGGAAAAAAAAAGCCTGGGGGTATGGCTCAGAGGTAGAATATCCCTGGGTTCAATCCCCACTACCAAAATAAATAAATAAATAAATAAATAAATAAACACAGAGAAGGGACTCAGGGCATCGTGGCAAATGCTTGTAATCCCAGTACTTGGGAGGCTAACACAGGAGGATTGCAGATCTGAGGTCAGCCTTAGCAATTTAGCAAGACCCTGAGCAACTTAGACTGTTTCAAAATAAGAAATAAAAAGGACTGGGGGAGCCGGACATGGTGGCGCACGCTTATAATCCCAGTACTTGGGAGGCTGAGACCGGAGGATCCAGGTTCGTGGCCAGCCTCAGCTACTTAGTGAGGCCTCCGCAACTTAGTGAGACCCTGTTTCAAAATAAAGAATAAAGCCGGGCGTGGTGGCGCACGCTTGTAATCCCAGTACTTTGGGAGGCGGAGACAGGAGGATCCAGGTTCGCGGCCAGCCTCAGCTCTCGTTCTCTCTCTCTCTGTCTCTCTGTCTCTCCGTCTCTCTGTCTCTCTCCTTAGTGAGGCCCTCCGCAACTTCGTGAGACATGGTTTCAAAATAAAGTATAAAAGATAGGGCCGGGGGCATAGCGCGGAGGTAGAACGCCCCTGCGTTCAATCCCCGGTACCGCAAAATAAATAAATAAATAAATAAAATAAAGAATAAAAAATAGGGCTGGGGGAGTAGCCTGGAGGTAGAATACCCCTGGGTTCAATCCCCAGTACCAGAAAAAAAAAAAAGGACTGGGGGTTTAAGCTTGGAGATAGAAAGTCCCTGGGCTCAATCCCCAGTACCACAAAAAGAGAGAGAGACACAAACGGAAAGGACACAGCGAGGCGGGCACACAGCAGGGTGCACCACGTGGAGACCAAGGCAGGTGATCTATTACTGGCCAAGTTATGGTAGAGGGGCCGGCAGCCCCACACGAGGACAGGGACCTGGGCCTCCTCTCTCAGGGGCTCAGGAGGAGGGCACCCCACCTCCGCCGGCCTCCCCACTGTTATTCTGCGCCCCCTCCCTGCCATCGTCTGTGTTTGACTGTCACCGGAGCCCAGATCCTGCCCAGGCTGAAGGGGCCCCCTCTTCTCTGGCACTGGCTGGGCCCCTGTCGCAAAGGTGCGGAATTCCGACTGAGGGTTAGGGGTCGGGCTGGAGGAGCGGGTCTGGAGGGCGGGGTGGGTTCCCTGGCCCCGGCACGGCGACATCCGGGACACCTGGACCCCAGCGCAGAGCTGGCCCTGGCCTGGGCGCCCTTCCGAGGATGGAGCTGGTGGCTCCGGCATCCCCAGCCCCCAGTTCTGAGGCCAGTGGCCAGGGAAGGTGCTAGAAGCTGACATAATATTTGCCTTGGCTGTCCAACAGCAGAACAATTCCTGGCTTTGCATCCAGGGTGTGGAGGACGGAAAAGGAGAGAGGCAGGAAGCGGCTCTGGATGAGGCAGAATGTTCTGGACTCCTGGGGGGCCCCGGGGGCCTGGAGACCAGCTCTGCCGCGTTCCCTTGGCTGCCCTGGGGCACCGCCCCACAGCGTCCTCTGTAGCTCCCGTGGCCTGAGCCCACGGCCACCCCAAGCCCGCTGCGTCCTCTCTACCCAGGCTGCAGGAGGGGGGGCAGGGTGGAGGGGGCAGAGTGGAGGGGGCCAGGCA
>PVJS01018244.1:0-35121 GCA_004027185.1 Glis glis | reverse complement strand
TTTTTTTTTTTCTTTTGCGGTACCGAGGATTGAACCCAGGGATGTTCTACCTCCGCGCCACACCCCCAGCCCTATTTTTTTTTAATACTTTATTTTGAAACCGGGTCTCACGAAGTTGCAGAGGGCCTCACTAAGTAAAGAGAGAGAGAGAGAGAGAGAGAGAGAGAGAGAGAGCTGAGGCTGGCCGCGAACCCGGATCCTCCGGTCTCCGCCTCCCAAAGTACTGGGATTACAAGCGTGCACCACCACGCCCGGCCTATAATTCTTTTCTAATTGCATGTGTCTGTGCCTGTAACATTCAGCGTTTAGCTGGACTAACAACCAACTTTTAGCTGACCAAGGTCAACCTTGGCTGCAGCTCTCGGCTGACAACTTAGAGACAGAGTAAAGGATTTTATTGTTCTACCTAAGTATGAGAGCTTGTTCTCACTATTAGCAATTGATACCTATTAGCAATTATTGTGGGTCCAATCCCCATCAGTGTGGACTTAAGTGCAGACAAGGAGGTACAGAGAGGCCACAGAAAACCCAGAATAAGAATCCGCTCAGTCTAGTACAGTATCTGACATGCAGTAGGTGCTCAAATATTTATTCAATGAATGAACGAGGAATAAATTTGCACTGGGTTTTAGAATTGGAAAACATGTTTTTATGTATCCTGTTGTTAGATCCTCACGGTAATCTATAAGGCTGGGAACCCGTCAGATACTGTTCCCATTACAAATGAGAAGTCTGACATTCGAAAGGATGTGACGAAGGATGTGGCTTTTGGTATTGGACATGCCTGGGTTGAAATACTGGTGCTGACACTGACTTTAGGGTTTTCATGGCCCTAAATCCAGAGGATGTTTGTCTTAGTTCCTTTGTGCTGCTGTAACAAAAAACACAGACTGGGTGATTAATAACAAGTAGAAATTTACTTCTCACAGTTTTGGAGACTAGGAAGGAAGTTCATGGTCAAGACACCAACAGATTCACTGGTCTGGTGAGGGTCCCCGTCTCTGCTTTCAAGATGGTGGGCACCTTGAGCACTGTGTTCTCTGGAGGAAAGGAACGCTGTGTCCTCACATGACAGAAGGAGAAAGGGACAAACTCCCTCAGTGAAGCCCTTTTATTTATTTATTTATTTTTTTTTTTTTTTTGGTGGATCTGGGGATTGAACCCAGGGACATTCTACCTCCGAGCTACACCCCCAGTCCTATTTTTTATTCTTTATTTTGAAACAGGGTCTCACTAAGTTGCGGAGGGCCTCACTAAGTAGCTGAGGCTGGCCACGAACCTGCGATCCTCCAGTCTCAGCCTCCCAAGTACTGGGATTACAAGCGTGCACCACCACGCTCGGTGTGAAGCCCTTTTATAAGGACACTTAATTCTATTCAGTCTCCATCCTCCAAACATCACCTCTTACAGTCCCTCCCTGTTATCACTATTTTGTTGGTGATTAAGTTTCAATGTGGATTTTAGATGAGTCACACACTTTGTCACCATAGCAGTTGTCCTGTTACAAAGAGGAGAGGACACACAGATACATGCAGGAAAGATGGCCTTGTGACAATGGAGGCAGAGACTGGAGTCATGGAGCTACAAGCCAAGGAAAGCTAAAGGTTGCCAGGGACTACTGGAAGCTTATGAAAGGGCGAGGAGGACCCCTTTCCTAGCGCCTACAGAGGGGCCATGTCTGCACCTACACCTTGGCTTTGCACTTCTAGCCTCCATTCTGACCTGTGAGAGAATAAATTTCTGTTGTTTCAAGGCACCCAATTTGTGGTACTTGTTATGGAGCTTCTAGTAAATGAATACACTGTGTTTCCCCTTTTATTCCAGCATACATTGAGACTCTCATGGGCCACATGCACAGCACAGGCGAGGAGTCAGGGCTGCGGGTTGCACAAAGAACACACACTCTGCCCTTCCTGTTCTTCTTCTATGAGACAGAGAGAAAGCCAGGCATGGTAGAGCATGCCTATAATCCCACAGTACTTGGGAGGCTGAGACAGGAGGATCACAGGTTTGAGGCCAGCCTCAGCAATTTAGCGAGGCCCTCAGAAACTTAGTAGATCCTGTTTCAAAATAAAAAATAAAATAGGGCTGGGAGTAGCTCAGACATAGAACATCCCTGGGTTCAATCTCCAGTACCACAAAGAAAAGGAAAGGGAAGGAAAAGAAGGAAATTGGACACAGATTTCTACCCGCTTTACCACTATGGGAGCTCTGACCTGCCCAAGACGCAGTTAAGTGCCCAAGTTGTTGGCACTTAACTGTGGCAAAGGGAAAAGTTTAGAGTTGGAAATATGGCAGATCTATGTGCACAGTCTGGCTTTGCCTGCGTGACCGGAGAAATGGACAGAGCTCCCTTAAGCCCAACCTTCCCAGCGGCCCAAAGGGAGGGAGAATATATAGTTCATAGTGTCACTGTGGAAAGAAAGAGAGGAAGGGAGGGAGGGAGAGAGGAAGGGATAGAGGAAGGGAGGGAGGGAAGGAGGGAGGGAGGGAGGGAGGGAGGGAGGGAGGGAGGAAGGAAGGAAGGAAGGAAGGAAGGAAGGAAGGAAGGAAGGGGAAAGGAGAAAGGAAGGAAGGAGGAAGGCAGGCAGGCAGGCACAGGAAGGGAGCTGAGCACTGTGCTTGGGGCATAGCAGGTACAGGGAAAAGGTCATAAATGGTGCAGAGATGTTGGTGATGATGGTGACCCCTGGCCAGGTCTGGACTCAACCCCTGATCTGCTGACGCCCCTGTGCTGCTGCATTCATCCAACTGACTCTGCCCCCAGGGCTGCTCCAGTGATCCCTTCTCCTGCCCCCCCCCCAGTTGGGGCAGCTCTAAGATCCCGCAGATCACAAGCTCTGGACTCAGGCTGGGAGAGCAGATTGAGCCTCCAAGTTAAGAAAATGCCAGCATCCTCCTCCAACTTCTTTCCCCTCTGTGTGCTGGGTCTTCACTTTTTGCCAGACAAGATCTCTTCCTTTGGCTTAGTTACAGCCCCTGTGTCGGGTGTTTGTGTCTCAAGGAGCGCTCCCCACCTGCAACCGATGTTTATGCAAAATTGATCTTTTCAAAAGCCAACAGCCTCCTGATTTGTATAGCTTGAGCCATCTCCAGGTTCCATGCGAAAGTGACATTTCTTGCTTGTTTTTCTCTTCTCTGTTTCTCTCTGTCATCCTCTGCCTCTGTGTGTGTTCTTTTCCATTCAGTGTCTTTCTCTACACTGTCATTTTCTATCTTTCTGTATCTGACTCTTTCTCCCCTCTGTTTTCTCTCTCCCTCTCCTCCCTACTCTTATACATTTATTCTTTGTTTACCTGGATGTTTTTCTCCTCTTTTAATCTCTATTTCTCACTCCTCTGTTTCTCCCTCTTTCTTTCTCCTCTTCTGTCTCTTTGTATTTATTCCCGTATTATATACTATCTGCCTACATTTGCCTATTAATCTCTATGATACTCCCGTGTGTGTGTGTGTGTGTGTGTGTGTGTGTGTGTGTCTGTCTGTCTGTCTGTCTGTCTGTCTCTCTGCTTATTTATCCACCTGTCTGTCCATCTATTTACTACCTCTATCTATGACTGTATGTGTTTCTGCCTCTCCTATTCTCTTCTGTCTAGCACTTTCTCTATCTCTTTCCTTGTTCTCTCACTCCCTGGAATAATCCCTTCCTCCCTCTTTATTTCCCCCTCTGACTTTCCATGTCTTCCTCTCCCTCTAAGGATGTTAATATTTTAATAACCTTAATGTCTTCCCAGGATTCTCACCTCTTTCCATGATTCAAAAGTGGCAAGTCTCCTAAAGAGCTTCATTTCAGGGACAGTTAATTCTCTCCCTCCATATACCTGTCACCTCACTCTATATAAAGTTAGGATGTGAAGGATAATCTGGCAGCTCTCCTCGCATAGTCTCTGTTCTCTCTATCCTATATCCCTGGACATGAAGGATTTGGAATGGGAACCCAGTGTGGGAACAAGGAGGCGAGCCTCCTTGTTGGGCAGATTGTTGGTAAGAGGACTGGTTGGTAGAGACTGCATCTATGCCTTCTGGTGTTTTCTTTGTTTTGTTGGAAAACACTTACCTAGCACTTGCTTTTCCAGACCCTGTACTAGGGAATGAAGAAGGAGAAATAAATCTTGAGCCCTTCCCTTGAAAAGCTTACTGTCTCTGGGAGGCCATGAAGCTGATAATTAGGATCAATAAGATAATACATTTAAGCCTTTCTCCAGAAAAACAAAAAGCATCAGAAACTTTCACCTCATTATATCCCATGCTATGGAATCTATCTTAATAGAATTCTTTCTTATAGAAGAATGCTGGCAGGTCCATGGCTATGGTATCTAGTCTACTCTATCTTTTGGGAACTTTCTCTGGTAAGAATCCTGTGCTTTCCTGGACAATTGTGACAGTATGACTTGTATGCAATAGTCTGAGAATCAATGTTCTAGGGTCCTAGGGCTGGCCCTCCTGTGTTTGTGTCTCGATCCCGCTGTTCATGCTCTGTGGGATTTGGGGTAAATCACACAACCTTTCATAGCTTTGGTTTTATAAACTAAAAACAGGTTGGAACAATAATGTTAGAGTAATAGTAAAGCATCCAATTGTAGAGTTGCTATAAGAAGCTCTAGAACTTGCAAAAAAGAGATGGTCAAGTTCAGAGTTGTGTAGTAGAAAGAGCTTTCTTTTTGGGCTCAGAGGAACTTGGAACAAAGTTTCCCTCTATCCTATTACAAGCTGGGTGGCCTTCAACAAGACACATCACCTTCTAAGCCACAGTTCACCTGTGAAAAATGGAAATATAAAATGGAAATCTCATACCTTCCTTTCAAAATTATGAGTATTAAAATAATGAATGGTACAAAGTTCTGAGTCCAGTTTTCTTTGTCACACACATCTTAAGCACCATGTCCTGTGATGGTTTACCTATTGTTGTTTTTTTCTTTTGTAATATTTACTTTTTTATCTTATTTTCTTGGTTACAAATGAAATAAATGAAGGTTTCAAAGGCAAGGAATTCACATTAATGTTTTCAATCCAGAGATGGAGATGTCTCCGGGGTTTAACCATACCCTTTCTCTCTAAGGGAAGAAGCGATGCTGTCCACATACTTTGAAACCATCAATGACCTGCTGTCCTCCTTTGGGCCAGTTCGCGACTGTTCTCGGAACAACGGGGGCTGCACTCGCAACTTCAAGTGCGTGTCTGACCGCCAGGTGGACTCCTCAGGATGTGTGGTGAGTGCCCATTGGCCCAGGGACATGGTACTGGCCCAGGTGCCTTCTTGCTCAGGTCCCTCCTCTAAGGGAGCTGGTCAAGGAGGATGACACTACTCCAAGCTCCGGCCTCTGCAGCCTCCGGCATACCAGGCTGCTTTGGATTCATCATCTGTAAAGTGGGGCAATTAAACCTACCCCTTGGAATTGTTGGAAGAATGAGATGAGATATTATAACTTAAGTGCCTTAAGTTAATAACTTAAGATATTATAACTTAAGTTTATAACTTAAACATGCATAGGTCCTGGAGGGGCCATGGCTTCTGGAATCTCATAGTCCTTTTGGGAGTAAGATAGAGCAGGCCTTATCACTGTGAATACATTGGAGGCAGGGGAGGGGATCTGTGCAATGTAAATAGTACAGAGTGTAGGTGCGTTCGTGTGGTCCAGAAGACAGAGTTTCAGCTGAGACCTACGGTGTATAATGGGCGTCCTTGGGAAGTTGGTATTAGTTGGAAATAGGTTCAAAAGATGGGTCAAACCGAGCATGGTGGCACAGTCCTATAATCCGAACAACTCAGGGTAGCTGAGATAGAAGGATCACAAGTTTGAGATCAGCATGGCTATCTTAGCAAGACCCTGTCTCAAAATAAAATGCAGAGGTCTGGGAATGTAGCTGAGATAGAGCATTTGCCTAGAATGCATAAAGTCCTGGGTTCCATCTCTAGTACTGAAAAAAAAAAATAAGGTGGGATGGTGGTGGCCAACTAACATTAGGGGAAAAGAGTGCAGATGGCCAAGGCAGAGATGTGGGGTAGGGGAAGCAGCCTTGTGTGTAGAGTTTCAGTATCTTATGTGAAATAAGAACACAGGAGAAGACAAGGGAAGATCTCTGTTGCCTATAGAAAGACACCCCAAAGCTGATTATTTGTTTTATAAGAACAGCCTAGGGTTGCTGTTCAAAATGCAAGTTCCAAGGTTCCAACCTTAGAGGGCATTAGGGCCTTCTTATGCTTTTATTGGTGCAATGTAATTATACATCATAGTAATATTCAAAAGTGATACAAACATGCACACAGTACTTGGTGTATTTCCCTCTATATACCCAACCCTGCTTCCTCCCTCCCCATGCATGAGTGAGTTGGGGGTGAACCCTTGTATGGATGTAACCTTATTTGGACTGTTCCCTTCCCCAATCCTCATTTTTCCCCTACCTATTCCTTCTCCCAATCCCCTTCCGCTATTCTACTGTTGTCTTTCCTTGTTTGACTGAAGTCCCTTTTCTTTGTATTTTTTGTTCTAGCTTCTACACATGAGAGAAAACATAGGACCCTTTTGGATACTGGCTGATCTCATTTAGCATAATATTCTCTAATTCTATCAATTTTCCTGCAAATGGCATAATTTTGTTCTTCTTTATGGCTGAGTACAATTCCTTGGTGTATATATACCACACTTTTGTTATCCATCCATCTGTTGATGGGCATCTAGGTTGGGAACCTCAGTATTAGAAGAGTGAATGAAGGAGAGAGAGAGTTGGAAGTCTTGGAAATAGACTTGGAAACATTGCTGCAGGCTAATCTCAGCTTGGTATTCAATGCCCTTCTTCTTTTGACCCGTTTCCAAGTCCTCCTACCACATCTCTTACTGCTTTATCTCATTCTATATGGGAGCCAAGTGGGGCCGGTTAGATATGGTTCCTGGAACATGATACCCACTTGATGCCTCATGGCCCCAGGTCAGGTTGTTCTTTCTGGTTAGAGTGAATTGCATGACCAGCCCACGGAGCAAAGAAGTGGGTGTTTCCAGATTCATCTCCTTTCCGGAACCTTCCCCTCCCCTGGAGAAGTGGAGAGCATGCGCTTCTAGGCAACATTGCTGTTTTCTATACCCGTATTTATTATTGCCTGTCTCTCCCAATAAATAGAGGGAGAACCCAGGGAATCTGTTGATTCAGCTCAGCACCTGACAGTACCTATCTCAGTAAGTAGAGAAAAAAAAATTAAAAAAAGAAAAGGAAGGGAGGGATGGGGTCCTGAGTGGGAATCCCTGCTCTAGACTAAGCTCTCTGAATGAAACCTGAGGAAAAACAAAATTCGCCAATGTCCCTTAATGTTCCTACTCAGCAGCTGTGGAAATGGACAAAGACCAGGAGACCTGTACACTGAGAAGCCTTTAGGATATGATGTATTACAATGAAGTCATATTTTAGACTCAAAAATCAACAGATATTTACAGGTGGATGGGCAATTGGAGATTTCTTTTTTTATGTTCATTTATTGGTGCATTGTAATTATACATTTTGATATATGTCAGGGTATCAACAGCATACATGCACACATTGCACATTTAGCCCTCCCTCCAATCCCACCCTATTCCCTTCCCCTTCCCTCCTTTCCATGCTCCGGATAGTGATTGAGTCTTATAAGTTTGTGTATGTACATCATGTGCTATAGTGTGTTTCCCTCCCACTCATTATAATTCTGAGGATTACAAGGGACAGAAACAACACAATGTAGTTCAGGCAAAGGGGGACATATATTGGCTTAAGTAGAGGTTTAGGCACAACAGGGTTGAGAGGCTTCAAAACATCATTAGGGTCCCTCTCCATTTCTTAGCGCCGCCCTCCCTCGTAGCATGCCATTCTCTGGCCAGGTATGCCTCTTCCACTCAGCTGAGTCCTGCAGGACAAGAAAACATCTTTCCTGGTCCCTCCAACCACAGTCACAGGATTCCTTTTGCTTGGCCAACTTGATTCTCACTCCCATCTCTTCACCAATCCCTGTGGCCAAGATGGGCCAAGCTCACGTCTGAGTGAGTGAGTCATGCTGGGCGCTTCAGCCAGGAAGCAGCTGCTCCTGATGAGCACGGTCCTAAGATGGGGGAAGGCAGAGACTGTCAAGGAAGCAGGAAAAGGAGCTGTACGTGCTAGGCTGGTGCACTAGCAGCTGTCTATCTCAGAATATTGCAACCAGCCACTCAGTTTGCATCTTGGAAACCTGAGACCCAGTGAAGAAGAGAAGGATTTGCCCAAGCCTTAGAGCCAGGCAGTGGACACACTACTCAAGAGGATGCTCTAAATCCACATTGTCTCCAAAACATGAGACTGAATTCAGAAAAGATTGTTTTCCTCTTTCCTTCTCGGCATCAATGCTTTTTTCCTCCCAAAATAATTAAGCTCCTCTCCTTTAGAATGGATATCCCAGAAGAATAAAACTGCAGCATACAGAATACAGAGGGGCGTGTGTATGTGTGTGCGTATGTGTGTGTGTCTAGACAGGAGTTGTCTCTCTTTTTCTCATATAATATATACTGCAAAAATAAAAAGAGAAAGAACATTCCTTCCCTGGAGGTTGAGAGAAAATTCAATAGTCTGATGAGGTTGTCAGAGACCTTCCTGTCTAGATTAAGGACGTAATGTTAAATCGGCAACTCCAGGGCTCAGTGAATGTAAGGTGAGCTTTTTCTCAGTAGAACAGACAGGGCGATACCCACATTTGCACTGAGGTTTAAGATCCCACTCATTTCTCTATAGATTCTATTCTGCCTGCAAAGAGAAACTTTTTCTCATAACCTTCCTTCTAAGTAACTCCATATGGTATAAACATCATCATAGCTTATAGTTTAAAAAGCACTTTTGAGTTCTCAAAGCATGTCTACATCCCAGGATTCATCCTCACAAAAAACTTGGAACAGAGGTTCCCTCATGGATGAGAAATCCAAGCTCAGGAAGTAGAATGACTTTTGAGGTCTTACCACCAGGCGACAGGATAGAGGACCAGGACCACATCTCCAATGTCATCCTTAGCAGCAGGGCTCCATGGGAACTGAGAGGAGATGGAAGTGGAGAACCAGGGGAAGGAGGTTGGTCTGAGTGGGTTGGGCTTAAGCCCTGAGTTAGTCATTGGCTAGCTGTGCCAATGAGGTCAGTCTATACTGACCTCATTAGACTGGGTGTCTTAGTATTTTGGTAGGGAGCAACAGTTCTTGAACTCATGGATTTTCTGCAAAATCGAAGAGTACAACTGAAAATTATTTGGGATTTCTTTCTTTCTTTCTTTCTTTCTTTCTTTCTTTCTTTCTTTCTCTCTCTCTCTCCTTCCTTCCTTCCTTCCTTCCTTCCTTCCTTCCTTCCTTCCTTCCTTCCTTCCTTTCTCTACTGGGTATCACACCCAGGGGCACACTACTTCTGAACTACACTGCAAGCCTTAATTTTTTTTTGAAGTACCAGGGATTGAACCCAGGGGCATTCTACCTCCGAGCTACACTCCCAGCCCTATTTTTTATTCTTTATTTTGAAACAGGGTCTCACTAAGTTGTGGAGGGCCTCACTAAGTAGCTGAGGCTGGCCTCGATCCTGGATCCTCCAGTCTCAGCCTCCCAAGTACTGGGATTACAAGCATTTGCCACCACACCTGGCTTTTTTTTTTTTAAATTTTGAAACAGAGTCTTGCTAAGTTACTGGCTGTCTCACTAAGTTGCTGAGGCTGGCCTTGAACCTGCGATCCTCCTGTCTCAGCCTCCAAGTACTGGGATTATAGGCATGTGTCACCACCTCCGGCAAGATTTGGGCTTTAAAAAGTGCCATTTTCATATGAGATAAAACCATAGTTGTATGTAGTATATATGATATTTAGGCCACACAAATTTAGAAGCCCAGCATATCTAACTTTCTATAATGTTTCTATAACTGAATGTCATTTCTCTTCCACTTCATCCATGCTAGGGAAAGCTTACTTCTGTTCAGTTTTGGTTTTCCACTTCCCACTCTTCCTGAACATTTATGCCCATGCAGGCTGATGTATCTCTGAGGCAGAGGGGCTCAAGGGATGGTTGGTGTTGGACCATCACCTCTCAGTCTGGTACCTGCTCTGTCTTCTTACCCTCATCCATCACTCTTTCTTTTCTGGTATATGTAAGGACTTCTCTGTTCCCACCTGATACACAGGTGTGTGGTTCACGCTGGCATCTACTGCTTGGTACTCTTCATTCCGCCATGAGGTCATTTAAGGCCAGATGGATCTATCTATTGGACAGCTTTTCCACTCTTCCGAGGGCCTGAGGAATGTCCAACAGCTTTTTGACACCATGCTAAGGATCCGAGGGAGGCTGTCTGAAGCCCTCTTGGTTGAGACTTGCCATGAAAGCTTTTATAGTTAGCTGTTCTCATGCCAAGGAAGAGCATTTGACCACACCCACCATGGAACAGATGCTATTTGGAAATAAGGCACCGACCCTCTTCTCCTTCCACCCCTCAGGCCCACCTGATTTTTCTATAGTCCTTCATCCCCTTCAACCACCCATGCAATTAGCCTGATGGGTACTGAGCATGGGGTCCTTATAAGGAGACTCATTAGCACTTACAAGGTTATCGTGTTTGACTTTCAACCTTCCTCTCTTCCGCCAACTCAAATGGTCTTTACTTCACTGTGGGTAGGAGGGAGGTTTATTCTGTGATACATCGCAGATCCTTTTGTTATTGTACAATTATTATTTTAGCTTCTATCTAAACCTCCACTTCTGAAACACAAAATTTAAAAATCTGACTTCTTTTGTTTGCTTGGTTTTCTGGTTCTGCTTTGGTGACCTTCTCCTGGGATAATGTGTTCTCCTGGTATGTAATTGCCCAATTTGGGGACGGTCATTAGGTGTGTAGTAGGCAGAATAATGCCCTCCCAAGGAGGTCCACATTCTGATCCTCAAAACCTGTAAATATGCTATGTTACCTTGCCTGGTGACAAAAAAGGGAAATTAAGTTTTTCATATAGAGTTAAGATTACTAATCAGCTGACCTGAAAAAGAGAGAATTATCCTGGATTACCTGATGCAGCCGATGTAGCCACAGGGGTCCTTCAGTGTGGAACAGGAAAGCTGAGGAGTGCATCCAAGAGACGCAACATGGTAGCTGTAAAGATGGAGGAGGACGGTGGCAAGCTAAGGAATGTCTCTAGAAGGGGTCTCTAGAAACTGGAGAAAGCAAGGAGACATTCACCCAGGCACCTCCTGAAAAGAACACAGCCTTGCTGACATTTTGGTTATAGCCCAATGAGACCTGTATTGGACTCCTAAGCTATGGAACTATAAGATAATAGATTTGCATTTTCTTTTAAGCCACAAGTTTATAGTAATTTGTCACAACAGCAATACAATGCTAACACAGAGTGAAAGGTAATATGAAGAGAGAGGCTGACCTGTAGATAATACATAAAGAATCTATTGTTCTTATTTTTAGTTTTTTTTTCCAGGGAAACCTCACCCTCTTGACCAGGGATGGAGGAAAGAACCATGAAGGGAAAGAGTTTGAGTACCCCTTCAGTGTCCTAACATGTGGAAAATGATTGTGTATTGGAAATGTCACCAATCTGACAAACATAATGGTATCAGCAAGGAGTTTGAAATGTAAGCTAGGGGCCCATTTATTCTGCGTGACATATAAACATTGCAAAATTTTAATCAAGATAGAAGACTGGAACAAAGAAATGTGTAAGCATTTAATCATGGCATCATGTAGAGGACACTTCCACCACGGGTCACTGCTGCTCCCTAAAACATCACACTCATGCTGTCCTTATGTGTTATCCTGGTTTTTCCAGCATGGGAAGGAACCTTCAGACTGACCCAACACCAGAAAAGCTGAAAATCCATCCTCCTTAGCCCCTTTGAACTACCTGCCCAACTATCTATTATTGCCTAACAAACTACCCCAGAACTCAGTGGCTTAAAATCCCTGCCTTGTTTTGCTTACAATATTTTGGATCAGGAATATGAGAAGAGTGCAGATGGTGCAGTCTCTGATCCATGACAGATGGGATGTCTGGGGCTGGAGGGTTCATTTTCAAGAGGGACCCTTCACTTACCTGTGCAGTGCTAGAGCTGGTCAAAGCAGCAGGTGATGTTGGCTATGTTGGGCCGCAGCCGGAGCTGTCAACTCGAGTGTTTGCATATGGCCGCTCCCTTTTGCTTGATCTTCTCACACCATGGAGGCCAGACATGGACCATCCCAAGATCAAGTGTTCCCAGAGCCTAGGCAGAAAGCTATGTCTTCTTAGCATCCAGCCTCAGGAGTCATTTCTGCCACATTCTATTGATCAAGAAGGTATTAAGATCAGCCCAGATTCAATGGGAGAAAACTGAATTCATCTGTCAATGAGAAGAATAGCAAAGAATTTGTGGCCATGTTTAATCTTCCCATTTGCCTATAGCATTGAGTCAGAGACAAGGGCTGCCAGCACAGAAAGGGGCTCTGTAGATTTAACTCAGGCCAGCACCTCTCCCATTATACATATTGGAAAACAAAGACCTAAAAGATGCAGAAATTGCCTGAATTCATGTAGAAAGGTAGTGATAGAATGTAGATTCAAGATTAAGATTAATCTTAAACCTTTAAATTTTAATCCTAATCTTTAAATGTTAATCTTAATTACTTAAACATACCTTTCTGTTGTAATGGTCTACTAGCATCAGTTTTGTCCCCGTGTCAGTTCAACTATTTATTTAGCAGCCCTCCTGTATCCAACACAATAAGGGAACAGAGATACAAAAACAAGAGCCCCACCTTGTGGAGAAGCTGGTTCAGAAGACAAGGAAGATGTGAACAGGGTTGCAGAGGGACCTTGAACGAGTCACTTAGCTTCTCTGTGTGAGAATATCTAAGAGGATTAGTGTGAGTGTTAAGGAGAAAGGGGGTGGTGGTTGAAGAGAACCAACACTCACCAAACACCTACTACGTGCTAGCTCACTTACGCTGATGGAAGTTAATTGCTTACAACTGTCCTCCTAGATGGCTGCTGTTATCTCCACTTTATGAGACAAGACATGCTAGCAATATGAGAGCAACCATGCATACAGTTGACTATGTGTCGGGCACGGTTCTAAGTACTTTGTTTATTTTAACCAATGTAATTCTCCAAGTAATCCTCTGAGCTAGGTATCATGATCACCCTTGCTTTACATGTGAGAACAGTGAAATTGTCTGGTGGGGAACTGGGGCACATGGAGAAACAGTGGAAGAGGAGGCTGGAAAGGAGGGGTGGCACTGGGTAGATTTGTATACCCGCTGGATCCTGGGGACCTATGGCGTCTTCCAGGAGGTGTCTCCAACATCAGTTCCCAGACTCATCTTAAACCAGTCCCATGCTTGCCAATCACCTGGTCACATTTCTACCTCCTCTGCTCCATCGTTTTCTGTTTCTCTTTTGACCTAAAAAGCCATCTGGCCTCCTAGATAGTCGGAAGGACTGTAGTACCCATGATTACCCAGAGATGCTGAGAGGCAGCTAGATGCTGCCTTTTAAAAGTCAAGATGAATAAAGATACTCATTTTCATTTTTTATAGGTCAGGCACCTGGTGGCACTGCTCAGAGGGAGGTGGGGACTAGAATTAGGTTCACTAAGGGAAGGAGAGACTGCTTTTCTCTATTCCTCGTTCCTTTACCCCTTTTAATGACTCAATTGGACTGTAATTAAGGGGAGTAAAACTCAAGAGTGTGAGGAAGACAAGCAGGAAGAGGCAGCAGAGTGGGAAATCACTGTGGCATGCAGCCCAGGCCCTGCTGACCAGGGGAAGCCTGGGACAGGAGCAGCTGGGCTGAGCTTCAGTGGGGTCTGGCCCCTGAGCAGTGGTCCCTCCTTCCCAGAAGTGGACTCTTAAAGCTAATCTACCTTTACAGATGAGCAACATGGGTGTGATGGATTTAAAGTTGGCTTTGCCAACATCCCAAATGGAAGAAATGAACTTACATATTTTTCATTTACAAAATCATTAGATGCAAAGCCAGGAGGCTGGCATCTTTATGGAGACTGTTTCAGACTATGAGGCTGGGACACTGTTATTGATGGAAGAGCTCCGCTATGGTGTCCGCCTCAGAGTGCCCTCTGGTCTATCAGGTCCACAGACAAAGGGAATTCTGCATGTGCACCTTCACCAGGACTGATATCATCAATAAATAAATGAATGAATACTATAAATAATGCCAGGCCTAGTACTGCTGATGAAGACCTTACAGAGAGCGTCTGAGTGCTGATTATGTGCCAGGCCCTGGGATAAGTGCTTGAAACATATCATCACACTGAATTACCTTACGAGGCAAGCACTATTATTACTAACTCCTATGTGATTCATGAGGAACAGTCTCAGAAAGCATGACAAAATTGCCCAAATCCTACCAGCCAGGTAAAGGCAGAGCAGACATTCCAACCCAAGTCATCAAACTCCGAAGCCCCATCTCTTACCACATCAGAGGACAGCTTTCAGAAGCGAAGTATAATTCCCCCGAAATAAAGCAAATGTCCCCATGTCAGGGAGCACCCCTTTCACCCTCAATATCCAGGATTCACTCTTCCTCATCTGCACGCGGGAGATCCGGAGGAAGCTAAGAGAGGATGGTATTAGAAAAGAGGAAAGAGACAGTGGTACAGGAGGAAATTGGTGCCACTATTGATTTGCTCCTCTTGCACAGGTCTCAGACTTTGGGGGTTGAAAGGGAGGGAGTGGCTCCCCCATGAGGGTTGTGCATTTGCATCTTTCTTTTGTAAATTTCCAACAGAGCCCTCTTCCCTTCTAGCCTGGCAGGGAGAGGGCCCAAGATGATTATGTGTGACATTCTCATAAAACCTATGCACCCTTTTATGACATTAAATATTTTATTCTTCCCATGAAATTTGAAGGCTTCTCTATGGTTGTTTGCCTCCCTTCCCCCCTCCCTTCCTTCCTTCCTTCCTTCCTTCCTTCCTTCCTTCCTTCTTTCTTTCTTTCTTTCTTTCTTTCTTTCTTTCTTTTTCTTTCTTTCTTTCTTTCTTTCTTTCTTTCTTTCTTTCTCTCTCTCTCTCTCATTTGATTTCTTTGGGACCTGGTCTTTCTGGGTCTGATGGTATTTCCGGTAAGCTGAGTTTATTGTGTGGAAGTCATTATCTGTTAAAGTCAGGGAGATTCCTCTCAGCCCTTCCAAAGTGATAGGTTTTAACCCTTTGATTCCTGGAAGAACAGGGTAGGGGAAAGGAGCCCCAAATTGGAGGTGGGAAATGGGAGCTGCAGTCCTGGTCCTGCCACCTGTTAGCTGCAAGCACTAAATAAACCACTGTAGGAGGCCAGCGCCATCTGTGTAGGTAGAACCTTGGAACCTGGAGGGGGGACTTGGGACCAGCCTGGGGAGGGGTCAGTGCATTGCAAAGGTCCTTTCAGTTCTAGAATCCATGACCTCATGGTAGATGCCCTCAGAGGACAATGGTCCAATGTTAGGCCCTAACATTGGAGGGGCCTGAGAGCAGAGAAGGGATGCAAGGGGTAGAGGGTAGAGCTTAACTCATTGGTTGGTGGGAAAAAAATATACAGGATGACAGACCTCCATCCCCAGAACTCCCTTTTGTACGCATCTTTGGACTGACCACTCCCATTTTAATTCTTTGTTTTATGTACCTGCCTCAAACACTTTTTTGCCTTTGGAAAGGTGCCCCTATGGGGCAACATGTGCGTCCCACCTTCGGGAAATCAATATAGTGCTTAGGAGCACAGTTTCTGGCTTCAGAGAAACCAGGCCCAAATCTCACTCTGGCACTCGCCAGCATGCGACCTTGGACCAAGTTACTGAAGACCTCTGAGTCTCAGGCTCCTGTTGAGTAGAAGGGAGATAATAATACTTGCCTGGGAAAGCTACTATTAGGACTAACTGAGATAATGCGTACACAAGGGCCAGTGCATGGCCCAAGCAGGCAGGAAACAGGGCTGCTATTATTACTATTATCTGATATCTCCTGCAGGGAAGATGGAGGCGGTGGCGGCATGATGAGAACTAAAATAGTTTAAGTACTTCCTATGTTCCAAAGCATACGAGGTGGGTCTCCTTATCATCTCTGTCATTATAGATGAGAAAACTGAACTAGCTTAGGTCGGTGTAGCTCCTAAGGTCAAGGGCAGGGGATTTAGGCCAAGCAGCCAATACTAGAACTATCATCCTTCACCAAGACAAATTCTTCATGCATATCATTTGGAATGGTTGCCTACTATTCCATGGAAAGAAAGCAGTCATTGATGGCTTTGTCTTCTTGGACATTTTGATTGCTTCCTTTTATTGTATTCTACACAATGTATTCTACACATTGTATTCTACACAATGTTGCTTTGAGCATCTTCGGGCAGGAGGCTTGAGTTCTTTCTTTCGAATAGATTCCCAGAAGTGTGTAAGGATGAGGTTGTAGTGTTTCTTAATTTAGGTGAAGGCATGGGATGGATATAAAAAAATCAAAAGGAGCATCGCTGCGTCTAATTCCCATGTTTTTTCTGTTCTGGGGTGCGGCTTTTCCTTCAGGTTGCAGTTCAAGGGCAGGCTAGGGTGTTTGGCTGACAGGGTTCTTAAGTAGGGGAGTGGTAAAATTAAAGTGGTGCTTTAGGGAGTGGAGTCCAGTGAAGTGTGCAAGATATGTGTGGGAGCGTCCAAATGCAGGGGCGGCGTGGACTGCGGTGCAGTGAGGGAGTGGGCCTGTGGTCTCCTTGAGAGCAGAGGGGTCGCAAGCTGTACTGCATACTTCTCCATCGCTTTGCTGAGCACCCGTGTAGGCTCTGCACTCCAGCAGCAGCAGAATGCTGATATGTGGACTTTTCCTTAGCTTTGAAATGAAAAAGTAGAGTAATTGTCTTCATCTTAATTATAATAATAGAATTTTTATATAAGGTATTCTTCCCCCCAGTCTTTAGTTTTCTTTTAGTTTATTTTTCCCAAATGTTCAGATAAAACAAATTCAAATACTGCTGAGATTTATAAAGGAAAAAAAAATCAACCAGGTGTGGTGGTGCATGCCTGTAATCCCAGTACTTGGGAGGCTGAGATAGGAGGATCACAGGTTTGAGGCCAGCCTCAGCAACTTAGTGAGGCCCTGTTTCAAAATAAAAAAATAAAATAGGGCTAGGGGTTTAGCTCAGAGGTAGAATTCCCCTAGGTTCAATCCCCAGTGACACACACACACACACACACGTCCTTACTCTCTATCATTCACCTACTTTAGAGATAATTATGCCATGGTTGGTCTATATATAGATCTCCTATACATTTCTCCCCTATGTATACGCAAGCGTAAATAAGAATTCATATATGGAAGTTTAAAAATGGGAGCATAAAAACATTCAGCTGTGTTTCTTTGGATCATTTTCCATGTCAGAACTACATGTCTTTTTTCCCATTGATATATATTAATTACACAGAATGGTGAGTTTCATTGTGGCCTATCGGTACATGCATATAACATAACACATCTGTATACATGCTTTTCAAAGAACTTTTCCCATTTTTTCCCTTCCCTGAAAGACAGTGGCTCTAGCTTGATTTTAACCATGTTTCATTCTTTTCCCTGCTGCAAAAATAAAGATGAGCTGTGGGGATATAGCTCAGTCAGTAGTAAAGCATGTGCCCAGTATGCAGGAGGCCCTGAGTTCAATCCCCAACACTGCAAATATAAGTAGATTAATAAATAAATAAGATCAAATTAAGGCCAAAGGGAACAAGAGCCATGGCTAGATAGAACCCAAGTGTCCTAAAATACAATTCAGAACTCTTTTCACACAAGATAACATCCTTCTTTTAACTTTATCATTATTATTTTATCTCTTACCAAGGGTCTTGGGGATAAATGGATGAGATAAGTAAGGTCATCATCATCATCATCATCATCATCATCACCATCAGTAATTGTATAAAGTTATCCCTTTCCCTCATTCTCCAGCTTCTCTCTGATGCCTGCCTTAAAAAGTGTTTGCCTACCATCCCAGATACTTTTAAATCTCTTCACCTTGATGTAGCAAACACTGAAAAGGTTTCATCAAACACCTGCTATCCTTTCTTCTGCTGAGAAACTAGTATAGTACCTGAGCAGAGTGGTCTGCATTCCTAGAGGGAGATAGGCTTTTTAATTCAATCTGTGGTTCATGGAAGACCACAGACATGGCTAAAAGGCAGAGTTGGGTCCAAGTCCCATCCCTGTCACTGGGAAACGGTGTGACATTGGAAAAATTACTGAATGTTTCTGAGCCTATCTTAATCTTGTACATAAACTTCAAATGATCCCTGCACCCAACAATGTTGTTGGCAGGGCCCAGTGGGCAGGGCCCAGGGCCCACTAGGCATAAGCCAAAACCAGTTCCAGGACCTCCCTTCCCAAGGTCAGTTCCTTTTGGTGACAGAAGAGGTTGGTGATGTAAGAAATTCACTGGCTTTTCTTGATTTTCAAAAATTGTGTTCACCATCATTGAAAGAAAAGGATGATTTCAAAAGCCCATTATCGTGGGCATGATCTAGACCTTCGGGATCAAATGCCTTGCTTTTCAATGTGGCTCTGCTTACTGCGCACCCTTAGCTAAGCTCTTACCCTTTCTTCAATTTCGGAGTTGAACGTGATTCTCTCTGGGGTACATTCCTTCCCATCAACCGTCCATAAGTTAAAGTCACACTTGGGTCTCTAGAGAGAGGATGCTGAAGATCAGCCTATACAGGGAGCCAGAGAGATGTGGCACCTCTAACTTCCACTAGAGAACTATTCTTCCATGCTTAGTCAACCCTAAGGAGAAGGAAGGGTATCCATATGATAGAATTTCAGGCAGGAATGATGGAACCAACCTTTGTGTTTTTGCTATTTTCTTGTATAGATAACAAAGCATTTCAACTAAAAGTCTTATCTTTTTAAAATTATGAAATTATAATAGACACATGCAGGAATGTTTAGAATATACAGAATTATCACTCAGTTGTGCCACCTCCAGTAACTACCACTAACATTTTGATATTTTCTCTTAGTTTTCTTTCTGTATCATATGTATTTAGCAATTTTATTGTGAAACATAATGTTTATAGAAAAAAATGTGTAAAACAATATTTGTAGTTTCATCAATACTAATTAAGCAATATCTACCAACCATTACTCAAATCAAGAATTAGAATATTGCCCATGTTCCAGAAGCCCTCCCCCAACACACCCAATTTCCCATCTTGAGTCCTTCCTCCGCCCTCAAGGTAGCCATGACCCTGACTTTTATGCTGATCATGTACCTTATCTTTTCTTTATAGGTTTAACACATACAAATGCATAGAGCCATACTTTTTATTCTTGACCATTGATGGTAAATTCTTCAGCTTATAGTACATCTCAACAACTTATGATAAAACTAGTCTTTGCCTTCTGTTGAAGCGAAAATTGGTTATCTGCAGTTAACCAATTTGAATTTTAGAATTCTGTATTCAACACTCATCACCTAAGTACTTACTATGGGTCAGACCCACATCTGGACCCTTAAGTTGCAGAGACGAATTATACGCTGACTAGCAAGATCTCCCATCTACTTGCTCAGCCAGAAAGTGACGCTTTGGATCCTACCACCTGGATTCACACACGGATCCTTCTCTCTGCCCACTGACGGGATGAACGTTCTCCCTTCATGCACGTTCCCTCTGGTACAGACTTGGGTTTAGGCTGCTGCTTCCCTCCGTTGAATCGGTGGTGCCCACGCAAGCATACTTTTTTCCCCCCTCCAGCTGGTCCAAAACCTTGCAGGCTTTTTCTAAGGCTCATTTGAAAATGCTACATCCTGAGTTCATCCTGGGTAAGGAGAGAACCTTTTCGGCAGGGAATGAGGTAGAGAGGGAAGAAGAACAGATGCCTGGAGTGACTTTCAAGAATAACTTTGGGTCTCTTGAGTGCTCCCAGCACCCCAGAAAAATGGCTTTGATGCCCCCATTTTGAGTGTGGAGGCTAGCTCGGGAAGGACATTGATCTGCCCACAGTCACTCAGATGGGAATTGGCAGCATCAGTACCAGGACCCCAAACTGAGGACTCCAGTAGCTACTAGAGTAAGAAGATGGAGGCTTTGGTCACTCCGGTGCTGGAGACCGACCCCTAGCATACAAATTCCTGCTGCAGTAGCTGATGATACTGGGTGATGATGTATCAATGTTCTCATTTGTGCAACAGCACCTCAGCAAGGGATTGCCAAGAGATTTAAGTGGGATGGTTTGGCCAGGATTGACTACTCAGTAAATCTTATCTAGAAGGCAGAATCAGACAGGCTGGTGGGGAGGTCTTAGAATAAAGACTTCAAGGGGCTGCCTGGGGCCTGGGTGGTGGATCCCTTGCCATGGGCATCAGAGTTGACACTTTGTTTTCAGTCCTGTGAGTTTCTTTCCATCTATCTCCATTCCTGGAGCACTGAACTCGGGGAACCTCATCCCTTTCCAGTTCCCTGAGGGTCCAACATATATGGCATCTGTCTCCATTTAGGGATGAGGTTTTTTTTTTCCTACTTTCTTTTAAATTGGTCTCTGCGACAAAAAATAAAATATGCAAACCATCCGAAATTACACTCAACATAAGCTGAATAAATATATACCCACAGAAGCATATGTTCAATGGCTGCTGCTCTATGCTTTTCAAAGCCAACTAGCTTATAAAATCATTTCTCACCGAGAGTCTGGGCGATCAATGAGAAGGTGCGGCGTGAGGACACAGCCTCGAGCTGCAAATTGAGTTTTTAGTTACAAAGGAAAGGGAAGGGAAACCCGCCAGTAAAACCCAGCAGGCTTGGAGAGGTCCAGGTCTCCAGCCCCAGAAAAGACATGGCCTGACTGCTTAATGAGTAGCTTGCAGTATTAGGTAAGAAGGAGCTTTTTGGAGTTGAGCTGTCCAGGTTCAAATCTTGCCCGTGCTACTTTATAATATTAGACAAGTTGCATTTTGTGGTTGGTTCCCCGGTATTTAAAAAAAAGTAACCAGGTGTGGTGGCACACCTATAATCCCAGTAGTTGGGAGGCTGAGACAGGAGGATCGCAGGTTTAAGGGCAGTGCATGGTAATTTAATGAGACCCTGTCTAAAAATAACAAATAAAAATAAAAAATATGAGCCTGCCCTACCACTCTGAACTACAGTATGATGTGCACCAATAAAAAATATATATATACTTTATATACTATATACTATATATATAGTATATATATACTTTATATATGAGGTGGGCATGGTGGCGCACACTTATAGTCCCAGTACTTGGAAGGCTGAGACAGGAAGATCACAGAATCACAGCCAACCTCGGCAACTTAGCAAGGCCCTTCACAACTTATTGAGACCCTATTTCAAAATAAAAAATAAAATAGGGCTGAGGGTGTAGCTCAGAGATAGAATGCTCCTAAGTTCAATCCCCAGTACCACAAACAAAAAAACAAAAACAAAAAATAGGGCTGAGATGTAGCTCAGAGGTAGAATGTTCCTGGGCTCAATTGCCAGTACTATACACACAACAAGGTAAAATAATAATAATACCTATCTGGGATATTGTATTATGTATTTGGTCTTCTTCCCTGTTTCTTGGCATATAACCCCTAAACTCCTTAGGATCACCAGAGTCTTTTTGCATGGTCCTAAGTTTGCATGATCTTAAGGTAACTTAATGAAGGGAACTAGTTGGAGGCAAGACCAAGGCAGGATTGGCGAACTGGAGCTTTTAGTCTTGTCTCTCAACCTCAGAAGGCTAAGTTGATCTCTGGTGACCAATGATTGAATCGATCGTGCTTGTGTAATTAATGAAGTGTCCATAAAACCCAGAAGGACTTGGTTAGGGGACTTTGGGCTAACTGAAAATGTGGAGGTTTTTGGAGAGTACTATGCTTGAGGAGGGCTTGGGAGCTCTGTGTCCTGTCCCACATGCACATGGGTCCCCGAGGTGCCTACTATTTGATCTTCATCAATATATCCTGTAGCATAAACCAGTGAACATAAGCATTTCCCTGAGTTTTGTAAGCTGCTCTCTCAGTTTGATGAACTCAAGGAGGGCATCCTGGGAACCCCCATTCATCCAGTTGGTCTGAGACTTACAGTTGACATCTGACGTGGGGCAGTTCTGTGGGACTGAGCCCTCAGCCTGTGGGATCTGATGCTGTCTCCCAGCAGATTGTGTCACAACTGTAGGGAATTAGAGGACACCAGCTGGTCCATTGAAGAATCGGCCAGAGAATGAATGCATTGCTGGTAGAGAGGAATCTCCATGCACTTCTTGTGGATCAGAGTTGTGTTGTGAGAAAGCATGGTTGTCGGGTGAGGAAGTAGAGATGAAGGATTAAGAAAAGAGTTTCTGGTGCAGCAACTTCCTGGTTTTTACACATCCTGGCTGCGTGACCTTGGGTTTTTAATGAACCTCACTGCCCCTCATCTGTGAAGTGGTCGACAATGGTGTTTGCCACCTAGTGTTGCTGTGAGGAGGGAATGAGCTAATGCACATCCGGAGCATGGAATGGGAATTGGATTGCTTCATAGCAGGTGCTCAGACAAGGGTACACGAAGCGGTTCTCCCCAACTGGGCCCTTGACTACAGATCTGTAGAATGCATACCTTGTTGACGTTTCCTTGGTTCTGCTGTGCATGGTGATGTACCTCTATATAATCCCAGCACTTGGAAGACTGAAGCAGGAGGATTGCAGGTTGGAGGGCCAGCCTCAGCAATTTAGCGAGGCCCTCCGCAACTTTGTGAGACCCTGTTTCAAAATGAAGCATAAAACAAAATAAATAAAATAAAATAGGGCTGGGGTGTAGCTCAGAAGTAGAATGCCTCTGGGTTCAACCTCCAGTATTAAAAAAAAAAAAGATTCCATGGTTCTGTATTACTCACAGAGAAAACAGGACATGAGGCTTCTGAAAACTAAAGGAAGCCCAACATCTATAGAGTGAACGTAAAGCAAGCCATCTCCCCTCTCCCAGCCTCAGTTTCCCATCTGTGAGTGGTGAAGATGATGGTGTGCCCTTTTCTGAATAGTTGGAAAGACTGAACAGAACAATGTGGTCTGGCAGACAGGGAGCGCACAGTCGGCGCCCACTTCCCTCCTAGCAGCTGTAAACTACAACCTGCCTGACCCTGGGAGAAGGTGGTTGGAGCCTCCACCTTGGCAACAGAGAGGGCTTCCTCACCGGAGCTGGCTGTCAGCCCAGAGGGTGCAGCTCTGAAGAGCTGCAGACCTGAGTTGGGCCATACCCCTCACTGTGACCTTGGGAGGACCCCTCACCATGTATCTGCACCTCAGGGTCCTCCTCCTCTGAATGGGATCTGCATCTCTATCCTGCAGTCACATGAGACAGGAACAATATATCGGGGGAAGTCCTTTGGGAACATTGACACACGCATGGAAGGCAGTATCGTGTGGCTTGGTATCTTGGTATCCTGACTGTACCCCTTACTTGCCCTGAGGTCTTGGGATAAGTCACTGAAGCTGTCTGTGCCTCAGTTTCCCTCTCTGTGAAATGAGTAGGATAGCAGTACCTATACCATCAGGCTGTTGTTCACACTGTGAGTTAATATTCAAAACATTTAAAACAGTGCCTGGCACACAGCAAGCACTATTAAGTGTTAGCTATTATTATTATTAACGATCTATACAAAGGCTATTTATTATCATCACTAGACAGTTATTGAATAGACATTTTTCAGGATTCCTGGCAGAATTTCCTGGGAAAGCATTCCCTGGCCTCTCCTCCCTTGGCCCTTGGCTCTTATTTCTGCCACATAAAGCATGGAAGCCTATAAGAATGTGGTTACTTATTCCCCCTGCCCCCACTGGTCTTGGTGTTGCTTAAGGGCTAGGGCTAAGGGTTCATAAGGCCAGGAGGACAGTAGACTCTGAGGAAGCATTTACTGAACTGAACATCCATTTGGTGCAGAGTCCATGGTAGCTCCAGATGGAGAAGGGGAAGGTTGGGGACCTTCACCAGAAGGTTGAGCAGCCATTGGAGGGGTGAGGTGCGGGCATGTTTTCCAGCCACTTCCACCGGAGCAGCTCTTATCCACAGTGCCCCAGCTCAGGAGATGTTGCTCCCAAACCTACATTTGGAATTCCTATCAGCTTCTTGTAGAGAACCTTAGGATATCCAAGCTTGGACCATCCTAGAAAGCAGCTGTTCTAGAACACTGAGGCACAGAGATGGGAAGGCCTGCTCCTCGAGCAGGGATGACAACCTGGGCCTCCTGAAGCCCTGGAGCTCCTCAGAAGGGAAAAAGGCAATGGCGCTCAGAAAATGAGCCAAGGACAACGGGGGTGTGAGCAAGTCCAGCTGTGCGGCGACAGGCTGCCAATTCCTGCATGTCTTGATCCGGCCATCTTGGACCGTGGCTTATCTCCTCTGTGGGTTACCTAGCCCTCCAGTTGGTCTAGGTTCTTCTTGATGTTAGGAACCATCATGCCTTTCACTGTTTTGTACTTGGTAATTTCTAAGTTATGATTACATAGAACATAGAATTTACCATTTTAACCATTTTTAAGTACAACTTTCGGTAGTTCATGTTGTTGTGCACCAATCTCCAGAACTAGGTCTTGTGAAACAAAACTCTATACACATAAAGAACAACTCCCTACTCCCCCTTCTCCCGCCTCTGGAAACCCCTCTTATTTTCTGTCTCTATGAGTTCGATGTCTCTAGGTAACTCAGATCAGTGGGGTTATACAATGTTTGTCTTTTTGTGACTAACTCATTTCACTTAGCATAAGTCTTCAAGGTTCATCTGTGGTGTAGCATGTGTCAGAATTCCCTTCCTTTTTAAAGACTGAGTAATATTTCATTGCATGTATATGCCACATTTTTTTCAAGTCCATTCATCCATGAATGTATATTTAGGCTGTTTCTACTTTGTGACTACTGTGGACAGGGTTATAGAAGTATCTCTTGAAGATGTTACTTTTGTTTATTTTGGATATGTGCCCAGAAGTAGGACTACTAGATCATATAGTAGTTTTATTTTTAATTTTTGAGAACACCCCATGCTGCTTTCAATAATAATGGCACCACTTTACAGTCCTACCACCAGTGCACAAAGAGTTCCAGTTTCTCCAAATCCTTGCCAACATGTTTTAGTATTATTTATTTTTTGATAATAGCTATCATAATTGGTGGGAGGTGGCTTCTCATTGTGGCTTTAATTAGCATTTTCCTAATGGTTAATGATGTTGGTAATGTCTTCATGTGTCTGTTAGCTATTTGGCTATTTGTATGTCTTCTTTGGAGAAATGTCCATTCAAGACTTTTGTCAACTTTTTAAAATTCTGGTATTTGTTGTTTGGTATAATCCTTGATCATAAGCCATCTTGAACCATGACTTATCTCCCTCTTGAGGTTTACCCAGTCCCTCCAGTTGGTCCAGATTCTTCTTATTATTCTTCCTCTTCTTTCTTTCTTTTTCTACTTCTCCCTCTCTCCTCCTCCTCCTCCTCCTCCTCCTCCTCCTCCTCCTCTTCTTCTTCTTCTTCTTCTTCTTCTTCTTCTTCTTCTTCTTCTTTTCTTTTCTCTTTTTTTTTAGTTCTAGGGATTGAACCCCTTGCATGCTAGGCAGTTATTCTACCTCTGAGCTACATCCCCAACCCCAGATTCCTCCTGAGGTCAGGAACTGTCCTATTTTCACCTGAGCTCTACTTAATGGAGAGCTGAGCAATGAGGGAAAGGCACTTTGACCTCAAAGCCTCAGTTTCCACTTCTGCAAGAACTGGGCTACTATCACTGGGTCATGGAATTATTATGGGCCTTCAGCAAAGGCGGGCAAGGCCAACAGCTAGTGCAGAGCCTGGCTCACAGTATTCCTGAAAGCACATGGATCTGCTTTCTGGTGTCTTCAGTGAGGATGTGTGGAATGCTGCACAGATGGCCGGCCTGTGGGAGGATGGCCGGTTGGTATTTCGCTGGAACTCAAGCCCAAACTAAGCAGTGCAACCAGACATTTTATTACCTTCCAAAAACATTTACCAAGGTCAAATATTGAAAGTGATAATAATCTTAATAACAACTTGAATAACGGGGATTTTGCCAGGTGCCAAGCACTCTGCTAGGGACATTAAATGTCTTACTTTTCTTTTTTCCATAACAAATCAGAAGCACTATAATTAGGCTCATTTTACATTAAGAAAGTTGTGGCTCAGAGTGTTAATGAAGTGACTGGCTGGCATTCTGTGGCGTGAAAGTGACAGCACCAGGTGGCATTCAAGTCCAGTCCTGCCTGATCACAAAGACCACGCTTTTCCAAATAGAGGAAGCTGTGTGTATTGCAGTTCCTCTCCTCAGATAGCCACGTGGGCTCATGGGGAGACAGACTGAACCAGAAATCCTCTCAAAGAGCATGGCGGAGAAGGAAGAATGATTCCTTCTGACCAGTTTGTTCAAAAGAAGGAGGGAAGCTGGGCTTGGTGGTACACGCCTGTAATCCCAGTACTCGGGAGGCTGAGACGGGAGGATCAGCCTCAGCAACTGAGTGAGGCCTTCTGCAACGTAGCGAGACCCTGGGGGTGTAGCTCAGAGGTAGAATGCCCCTGGGTTCCATCCCCAGTACCAAAGGAAAAAGAAAAAAAGGAAAGGAGAGAGCCGAGGATGACGCTCAGTGGTATAGCTCTTGCACAAGCCTCTGAGTTTGATCCTTGATACACATGAAGACAAAAAGGAGGAGAAAAAGAAAGAGAGGAGGAGGGGGAGGAGGAGGAGGAAGAGGGGAACACTTGAGGATTTATTATTTTTTTTGTCTGAGATGGCATTGAATAATTCCAGTAACCCCAGGAAACAGTTATTTATCAAGTCCTTTAAAAATGACAAAACCAGGGTTCAGACAGGTGCCCTGACCCTCAGTACCTTTCTGCTTTTAGGGGTCAGGAAGAGATGTTCAGAGGGGAACCATGGAGCTATAACAGAGGACATGTAGAATTCTTTAAGGAGACCAGGCAGGCCTGGCTGAGAACAGAGCAAGGACGAAGGTACTGAGGTTGGACTGTGCAGAGAACAGGCACTGTTTGGCCGTGCCTACGTGGCTTCCAGACCCAGGCAGAGGGGAAGGTGGAGACAGGATGGGGGTGTGGGCTCCATGCTGAGGCCCAAGGCCCCCCTAGTGGGAACTGCAGCTGCTGTCCTACATCCCTCGGGACTATTGATCCCTGGAGTCTACTGTGTGCCCGCCACTTGCCTCCCTGTCACCACCGAAGCCCGGCCGAATTGAGCGACAGCTGAATTGGCATGTGTTGATTAGAACTCCCAGTAATTATGGGCTCCAGACTGGCCTGGTTGTCCAAATCGATGTCGGCATTAGTAGTTGGGCTAGCTGGTTTCGGTGACAGATTGAGGCTGGGGGGAGTGCTAACAGGGCTTCCCACTCATTCACATTCCAGAGATGAGGAGAACCAGGCCCTCTCAGCCTCTCATCAAAGCGATGGCTCATCTTGAAGAATTCAGCAACCCTCGCTTAGCTTGTCTGATCTCCGATGACTCTGCCTGTAAAATGGGTATTATCTTAGAGGCACCTCTGAGTGAGTTTTGTGGGGATTCAGAGATACCATAGGGGAAAATACCAAGCACACGGTAGGTGCTCAAGAAATATCCATTTCATTCCCTTCCTTTGCTTCTATTCCTACCTCTTCTTCTTCCCAAGATGCTATTTCTGATCTACACATCCAAGCCTGCAACCTTTCTGTTCCTAAACTCCCGAGGCTGCTCATAACCCATCAGAAGGCCTTTCCCGGAAGGTTCTCAGAATCTCTGTGTAGCGCTTACCAGTCTGTCCAACGTGACATCACAGACAGGCCGCCTCTGTGTGGATCAGAAGAGAGTGTGTGCATGGACTCGGGACGGTCAGTGGGGGCTCAGTATGCTTCTTGCTTGCTGTGTGACCTCAGGCAGGTCACCTGGTCTCTCTGACCTGGGGTTTCCTCCTCCGCAAAGTGGTTGGGTGGATACGGGGCCTACCTTAGTATGGCTAAGAAGATTGAAAGCTGCTTGTGTCTGGGCACATTGCATGTAGTCCCCTTATGTTTCTTCCTGGATGTGTTTCCGATCTGGGGAAAGTAGCAAGGTAACCGCAACAGGAACATTTCATGAGCACCGGCCATGTGTCAGGGTGTGTGATCTTGCTTGGTCCTCTCACAAGCCTGGTGAGGAAGAAGTTGCTCTCGCCAATGTAAGAGGCTCAGAGAAGCCAGGGCAAGCCAGAGGAGGAAGTCAGGCTTGATTCCAGTCGAGTGTATCCTTTAGCGTCCTCTGCCTTCGGTTTGAATGTAGTCTCGCGGCTGCCACGGCTCATTTAATCTTCGCCGCGATCTTAGGAGGCATACTGTAGTTAGGAGGAGCACTGTATCCAGGAGGCAGAGCTGTTATTAGTCTGCTCTAGTGAAATCGAACATTTGTGGAGCCCTTGGAGAAGGGCAGGGAATGCCCACAGTTAAGCTGGGTTAGAGGCATTCTCGTCAAATCTTAAAACACGTTCAGTCAATTCCGAGGAAATTCCCCATTTTCCTCTCAAACACTTTAGAGCTGCTTCTCCCCTTTCTTCAACTCATTGTTGCTTTGACCAAAAAAAAAAAAAAAAAAAGGAGCAGTGAACATACCATCTTCAACTTCCTACTCTGCAAAGTCTTTGTTTAATCGTGGAGAAGACAGACTCAGAGTCCAGCCAGCGACATCCTAGCCTGAAGCCGCCCAGCCAGTTAGAGAGCAAGGCCCCAGACACTGATAGAAAACCAGCCGGAATTGTGATCGACAGCATCCCATTGTCTTGCCGTATCCACTGTGAGGATGGTTTCCTTGCTATTTTGTCTTCCAGACGAAGAAACTGAGGTTCAGAGAAGCCCAGACACTAGCTCAGGGTTTTATAGACAGGAAGAGGCTGCGTCCAAGCTGGAGCTTTTTCCATTACCCCACCCTGCCTCTGAGGCCCAGGGTTGTAAAAAGGCAGGAAGGTGCCACACTGAGGTCCCCCAGGGCCTGGGAGGGGAAGGGCTCCTCCTGTCGCACCTTGAGGAAACCCCCAGCCCAGCCCAATTGACCTTAGGATTCACTCTGGCCCCAGGAGAAGCTATTCTGCTGCCTAATCTGCTTGTTTTCCTTCCCTGATCAGAACAGCTGGCCCACCTTCTAGACCTGGGGGTGGGGTGATGGAACAGCTCATTACAAATTTTGCACTCGGAGCAATTTGCATCCCATAATTAATAAACATTAAAAGGCATAATTATAAACAGAAACAAATGGCTTGGCAATGATGAAAAATTGGGCTGAGAAACAGCAAGAGCAGGTTTAGGGGAGAGAGGAGGAGCTGCGGGGAGCAGGCAGGGGCTGGCTTGAGGTGGAACCGCTGGGAAGCCCCAGCCAGCCTCCTCCCCTTCCTCCCGCTAGAACTGCAGGGCTTCAAGCCTCAGGGAGCCAGATCTTGAGTCTTCCTGAGGGCCCTTCCTGAAATGGAGCAGAATGGAGGCTGGGAGGCTCTGGATCCCAGCGGACTCTCTCCCCTCCTTTCTGTAAAGCCTCAGGCAATGGAGCAGTTCTCCAAGGGGTGGGGTCATCGTTAGACATGCCCTCTTTCTCTTGCCCACAGCTGGGCTCCCAGAGCCTGCTTCCCAAGGCTTCTTTTGTGAGCTCTAAGAAAATGCTTAGAGATAATTGAATTAACTACCTTTAGTAATCCCTTCAAAGTAGCAAATCAAATCACTCCATTCCTCTGCCCACAGTCCTCCAAGCCCTTCTGTTGCACTTAGAATAAACTCTGGATGCCTTCCCGTGGAAGTCACGGGTCAGCGGCTCTTTTGTATAAAGGACTGTATAGTAAATATTTTAGGCTTTGCAAGTCACATTTGGTCTATTTTTTGTCTCATGTTCTATTTTTTTTAAATATAAAAGTCATTCTTAGCTTTAGGGCTCTGCTGAAACAGCCTGTGGGGGAGTAGACATCTTTTCTCTGTTCCTTGGGCTAAATACAACTAAAAACCCCTAGATGTTATATATAAAACAAACATGAGATTGAGACAAAGGTGGAGAGAAGGCAGACCAGCTAGAGACATTGAAGCCCAAGGAAAGACAAAGTGGTCCGTTCCCTAAGTTTTCTTTTTACTGTATAGGTCCCAGGCTTGGATCTGAAAGAGCCAGTGGCTCAGAAATGCCAATAGACATATGCAAAATAAAGAGAAAAGAAAAGAAAAAAGAAAGAGAGAGAAAAAAATGCCCCCAAAGCATGCCTTCTCTAGCCAAGGTATCGGGGAACAGGCCAGCCTAACAAGACAGAACATTGTTAAACAAAAACTGCTGTACTCCTAGCAAATCCCATAAAAAGAAACCAATGTGCACCTACTCCCACCCATGCCAGCAAAGGTCAAGTGGAGAGTGGGAGCACTGATTTATATCTAGTGGTAGTGAGCACCCCCATCCCAGGCCCACTCACTCTCAAGAGAGACCACAGGGGCTTCTGCCCCTAACCCACAGTAATGAGGTACCTTCCCCCTTCCTGCTGAAGTCTTGCCAAAGGAGGACTAGGACAAAGTCACCCTGATCAGCAGTAACAAGTATGGTGACAGGGGAGGCCAAGTAGGGAACAGAAACTAGGCACACATACCACTGCCACTCAGGAAAAGATCATTGACGTCGTATAGGGACCAGATTCTCGCCCCATGTGGCAGCACTGAGGGGCCTTCTTTCCTTCCTGGGTGTCAGGAGAACCTGAGCTTCAGTCTCCCTTTGTCTGAGACAAACCACTTTCCCCTGCCGGAGCAGTGTCAGAAAGAACTAAATAAAATAGAAGGTTTGAATGACATCCAAAGTTAAAACATGATAACATAATGCCCAAAATGTTCAAGTTTCCATTGAGTATCATTTGCCCTACGAAGAATCAGGACAATTTTGAACTTAGTGAAAAAGACAAGCAATGGATTCCAACACCAAAATGACAGAATTATCTGATAAAGATGTTAAAACAACCATTGCTTAAAAAAATGACTCAACAAGCAATCACAAACACTCTTGAAACAAATGAAAAAACTAGAAAGCCTCAACAAAGAAGAAGGTATAAAAGTGAACCAAATGGAAATCTTAGAACTGAAAAATACAGAAAGTGAAGTAAAAACTCTGCTGATAGACTCAATAGCAGAATGGAGACGACAAAGTAAATAATCAGTACACTTAAAGATAGAATGAGAAATATTACCCACTCTGAATATCAAAGTAAACTGAAAAGGAAAATAAATGTCTTCTCAATGGCCTGTCAAGCTGTAAAAAAAAAAAAAAGAGCTAACATTTGTGTCACTGAAATCCCTAAAGAAGAGCAAAGAATGGTACTCAAAGACATAATGACTGAAAAATTTTCAAATTTGCAAAACCTACAGAATCAAGAAAATGAGCAAACTTCAAACAGGACAAAAACAAAGAATTTCACACCAAAACCTCATAGTCCAAGGCTTAAGTTTTTTTTTTAAGAAGAAAATAATCTTGAAAGAAAAATGAGAGAAATTACATGTCTATAGACCAAACACAATTTTAATGACAATCAAATCTTGTGAGAAACCAGAGAGGCCAGAAAAAAGTGGTGCATTTTTCAAGTGTTGAATAAAAAAGAATCCTGTGTCCAATGAAAATATCCTTTAGGAATGAAAGAGAAATCAAGACATTCTCAAATTAAGGAAAACTAAGAGAATTTGTGGCCAGCAGATTTTCTTTAAATAAATGGCTATAGAAGTTCTTTAAAGAGAAAGGAAATGGTAAAAGAAGGGATCGTGAAGCATTGGGAAGAAAGAAAGAACATGGTAAAAATGTGGGTCAATACTCTAGACCCAGCCGGGCGTGGTGGCACATGCTTATAATCCCAGTACTTGGGAGGCTGAGACCAGAGGATCTGGGTTCGCGGCCAGCCTCAGCTACTTAGTGAGACCCTCCGCAACTTAGTGAGACCCTGTTTCAAAATATAGAATAAAAAATAGGGCTGGGGGTGTAGCTCGGAGGTAGAATGCCTCTGGGTTCAATCCCCAGTACTGCAAAAAAAAAATACTCTAGACCCTTCCCCTCTTGATTTTTCTATGGTATGTTGGATACTTAAAATAAAAAATGACAGCACTGTCTGATATGGTTCTCAATGTTTTAGAAGAAGAATGAAGAATGACACTATATGGCTGAAGGGATTAGGGACATAAAGCATAAAGGAAGACAAGGTTATTGTACATCACCTGAACTGGAGAAATGATGGCACCAGTAGCCTGGGGCAAGTTATGAGCACTAAGAACTATACAAAGAGATGCACTCAGAACAACAGAGGTAAATCAAATTGGAACTCGAACAGATGTTTAAGTAACCCACAGGAAAGCAGGAAAAAGAAAACAGAAAGGAAAAAGAGTGACCAGAAAGCAGAACATACATAAGCATTAACATATCAATTATTGCATTAAATGTAAATGATCTAAGCACACAAATTACATGATAGGAATGTGCAGGGTGGAATAAAAAAGCATCTCCCAATTGTATCCTGTCTATAAGAAATTTGTTTAGCTGGACATGGTGGAACACACCTATTATCCCAGTACTTGGGAGGCTGAGACAGGAGATCCAGGTTTGAAGCCAACCTCAGCAACTTAGTAAGACCCCGTTTCCAAATAAAAAAATAAAATAGCGCTGGGGGTGTAGCTCAGAGGTAGAATGCCCCGTGTTCAATCTCCAGTACCATGAAAAGAAAAAAAATTGTTTCACATATAATAATATGGGAAGGTTGAAGGTAAATTAAAAAGAGAGCACTCAGATAAAACAAAAGCATGAGTAGCTATATTAATATTAGATAAAGTAACTACTGGTCTGGTGTCATATGCCTATAATCCCAGTATTTGGGAGACTGAGACAGGAGGATCACAGGTTCAAGGATAGCCTCAGCAACATACTGAGACTCTCAGCAACCTAGTGAGAGCCTGTTTCAAAACAAAAAATAAAAAAGGGTTGGGGGTGTAGCTCGGAGGTAGAAAGCCCCTGGGTTCAGTCTCCAGTACCACACATTGCGCACACACACAAAATAGACAAATCCATAACTATGTTTGAATACTTTAGTACCTCTCCCTCAACATCTGACAGAACAACTGGACAGAAAATTAGCATCCTTATAGAAGAACTCAATAGGACCATCAACAAGAGACCTAGCTGGCATTTATAGAATCCTATGTCTAACGGCAGTAGAACACATATTGTCTAGTACCTGTAGAATACACACCACAGTAGACCATATCCTGGGCCCTGAAAAAGTTTTTAATAAATTTAAAGAATTCAGCCGGGCGTGGTTGTGCATGCTTGTAATCCCGGTACTTGGGAGGCTGAGACCGGAGGATCTGGGTTCACGGCCAGCTTCAGCTACTTAGTGAGGCCCTCCGCAACTTAGTGAGACCCTGTTTCAAAATAAAGAATAAAAAATAGGGCTGGGGGTGTAGCTCGGAGGTAGAATGCTCCTGGGTTCATTCCCCAGTACCACACACACAAAAAAAAAATTATAGAATTCATGTCATACAGAGTGTGCTCTTCAACAACAATAAGATCAAACTACAAAGCAAGAACAGAGAATGCCTTTGTCCATTCAGGCTACCACAATAAAATACCCTAGACGGGGGAACTTAGACAGCAGGCATTTATCTCTTATACCCCTGGAGGCCAAGATTCTGAGATCAATGCCTGATCAATTTGGCTCTCTTTCCCTGACTTGCCTTCTCACTGTGTCCTCATCTGTGTGTGAGAGAGGGAGCTCTGGTCTCCCTTCCGAGGGTACTAATCCCATTTATGAGTACACCACCCCATGATTTAATCACCTCCCCACAGCCCAAATGAAAAGAATACCACATTGAGAGTCAAGATTTCAACATCTGAATTTTGTGGGGATCCAAACCCTCAGTCCCTAATAGAGAGAACAGAAAAATCTCTCTCTGCTTGGAAACTAAACAACATACTTCTAAATAACCCATGGGTCAAAGAAGAAGTTTCAAGTGAAATAAAAAAATACACTGAACTGAATGAAATAAGAGCAAGATATATCAAAATATATGGGGCACAGCTAAAGCAGTGATTCATCCTTTACTGGAGTATCCCTATAACATCCTTTAATGTACCAGTGGCTTTATTCAATGTGTAGCCCTAAATACATGCATGAATAAAGAGAAAGTCTAAAATCAATCAACTCCTATCTCAAGACCCTAAAGAAAGGAGGACAAAATAAGCCCAAAGAAACAGAAGGAAGAAAATCAACGCAATTGAAAACAACAAAGACAAAACAATGATAAAAATCAATGGAACGAACAACAACAACAAAACCTGACTCTTTCCACCAATAGATGAATGGATAACAATGGCATATAGACACAATGGAGTATTATTCAGCCATAAAGAAGAATTAAATCATGTCATTTGCAGGAAAATGAAGTCATTATGTTAGGAAAAATAAGCCAGATACTGTAAACCAAATATTACATGTTTTATCTCATATGTAGAAACAAACAAACAAACAAAGACCATTTAAAAAAGAAAGGGGACCAGGAGGAGGGGGTGAGTAGGGAGAGGACAAGAAGATTTTAGGGATGATGGATTCAAACAAAGCATGGCATTGTATACACATCGATGGAAATATCAGAGAAATCCATTAATCTCTACAATGAATATGAATTTATAATTGTTAAAAGACAAAAATACTGATTCTTTGAAAATGTCAATAAAATTAGCAAATAGAAAAGAAAAGAGAAGACCCAAGTTACCAATGTCTGGACTCAAACATGATATCACTACAGACCCTGGAGATGTCAAAAGGATAACAAAGGAATTCTGCATATAACTTTATACACATAGATTTGACAACTTAGTTTAAATGGACCAATTTCTTTTTTTTTTTTTTTTTTGCCATACCGGGGATTGAACCCAGGAGCGTTCTACCTCCGCGCTATACCCCCAGCCCTATTTTTTTATCCTTTATTTTGAAACCGGGTCTCACAAAGTTGTGGAGGGCCTCACTAAGTAGAGAGAGAGAGAGAGAGAGAGAGAGAGAGAGAGAGAGAGAAACAGGGAGAGAGAGAGAGAGAGAGAGAGAGAGCTGAGGCTGGCCGCAAACCCGGATCCTCCGGTCTCCGCCTTCCAAAGTACTGGGATTACAAGCGTGTGCCACCACGCCCGGTGACCAATTTCTTTAAAAA
>PVJS01018243.1:0-35120 GCA_004027185.1 Glis glis | reverse complement strand
AAAAAAAATAGGGCCGGGGGTGTAGCGCGGAGGTAGAACGCCCCTGGGTTCAATCTCCGATACCACAAAAAAAAAAAAAGAAAGACAAATTAGTTATGCATCAGAAACCATATAGATTAACAAAGTCTTTTGAAGAAGAAAAAGTCAAAACAGGGACTCTTGCAAATGATTTGCATTCCTGCAACTACAACGGTATAGTGCCAACAAAACAATTTATTTATCAAACACCTGTCACACACACTTTCTTGGTGCCAGGGTGAATCATACAGTTTCTAACCTTCAAGAGCTTGTATTTTACTGCTGGAAAACATATGATACAGAAGTATATATTTCAGGCATGACTATGAAATTGAGTAGAGCAAAAATATCAATAGTTTACTTACACATGTTTTCTATAAGATATTCTGTCAAGACTCCTATAAAGAGGGGACATTCAACTAGAGAACTGATGGAAGTAAGAAATGGAGCAATTAGGATTTCTGGGAAAAGAGAGAACAGTAAGTGCAAAGGCCCTGAGTCCAGAGGCTGCTGGGTATATTCAAGGAATGAACAATAGTGGGGACAGAGACCTGTGACAACTGCAATCCACTGTCTCTCACTACATCAACCAGTCTCAAATCAAGTACAAATAGCTAACACAAATAAATGCAGGGACGTTTTCCTGCTAGGACTAGAAACAATATTGAAAAGGTCTTTATATTCAAGCTTTGAATTGTTTTAATTAACAACTATTTGCCATATATAGCTACCTACACTATGTAAAATTTAGCTGATGATTTTGAAAAGCCATGACACATTTAATGACTCCATTTTAACTTATTGTTTAATAATTAGTTTAAAACCAAATTTATTTTTTATTTATTGTGGATAATAAAGCAAAGTTCTTTTTACTGTCATTGTCATTGAAAATATGAATGTATATAAGAAACAAGTGAACATGATGATGAAAATTGAAAATACTTAGACTTTGAATAAGATTATGGACTTTGAGGTTAGGTAATCTGTAGATATTTGAAGAAAACAGAAATTTTTAAATCTAAAATATTGAGACAAAATGATTTATTTATAAACTTACTTAAACATGACAGTAAAATTAGCTTTAAAGGAATCTAATCCAAATTCAAGCCAGAAATCAGTAGGTAACAGACATAACAAAATGAAGAAAAATCAAACTCTGATGTAATAAAAACAAAGAAAGCAGCTCTTAAACATAAAGACAAAGTCAAAGAACATACCATGCCACTTATCTTGAAAATATTTCATAGAAAATATAAACATTTTCCAACCCCTTAGAAGGATTTACCATAAAAAAATTAATAAAATCATTTAAAATGTATGCATTCTCTGCCTCATTGGTCATTTTTCTCCTTATCAAAATGTCTGTTTTGTTTCCCCAAATCACCTATATGAAAACTTCAGGGAAAACACCATGAATAAATAAAACCTAATTCATCAAATTCATGGAAACAAGTTAAATATTTATTGTTAGATTAACAAAGTGAAAAACAAAACTAGGCAATGTAATCCAGAATATTTGTGTGTGTGTGTGTGTGTGTGTGTGTGTGTGTATACATATGTATTCATTTGCAACAGATAATAAAAATATTATCATATGAATTATGTCTCATATATAAACCTTTAATTGTATTTTTAAATTGCCTAATAACAAAACAAAAGTACCCCCAAAGCATGCATTTTAGAAAAGAGAAAAAAAAAGTCCTCAGCGACATATTGAGAATTCTATGTGTGAATTTGTGTATGCTGAGAACTGTAAAGGTAACACTTTTTTGTAAGAGGAAAGCTCAGGAAATTCTCTTGACACTACATCTGAATATCATGCACAACATTTTTACTTGGATTAATTTAAATGGCTTGGAGTAGATAGATGATAGAGATATGAGAGGACTAAATCTTTGCCCCCAGACCCACTCATTGGCATGGTCTCTTTTCCAGACACATAAATCAAATGATATTGAATAGAATGCATTTCCAATGAAGAGATGATAAAATAAAAACATCAGCAATTTTGGGTGAAGTATAGAATTTAAAAATAACATGAATATTACTAAACTGCAAAAATGCATAAATTGCAACCACTTCAAACCAAATGGTCCCCGGATATTAGGAAAGCCTTTGTTTTTAATTTTTTTGTTATTAATTCTTATGTTTTTCTTTGTTTACTTTTCTGTAGTTATTTCAACTATTTTATTGTGTTTTTGAGAAAATTGCTTTGTATGATTCTCTTAATCGATGCTCTGAGTATTAAACTATATTGCATAACATCACTATCTGTTGGTATTTAAGTTTTTACCCATTCAAATGGAGTATAGAAACCTTATTCCCATTTAGGCCCCTTTACCGTATCCACCTTTAAAATATAATTTTTGTATGTATTTTTCTACACACATTGAACATGATATTAGATGGTGTTGTTTTTCCTTCAACCTTAAAATATAGCTTAGGAAACATAAGAAGTAGAATATTCTTTTATATGTACCTTTTCTTTGTTATTGGTTATGGTGTTCTTTCTTCTTTTCTGAATTTCCAAACTTCTATAATTTGGATCTTGAGTATCTCCTACATGTACTTGTGTTGAAGACTTTGTCCCTGGTCCCTATCACTATTGGGAAGTTATGGAACCTTTAAGAGATTAGGCGTCCTAGAAGAAGTTAGGTTACCAGGGACATGCTCTTGAAGGAAATGATAGGACCCGAGGCTCTTCCTCTCTTTCTTTCACTTCCTGGCTGCCATGAGGTGAGCAGCTTCCTCTGCTGTTTACTCCCACCATGATGTATTTGTTTTTCCACAGGTCCAAATGCAATAGACCAACCAACCATGGACTGAAACCTCCAAAACTGTGAACCAAAACAAACTTCCTTTTCTAATTTGATTATCTCAGGTCTTTGTTGATGGAAAGTTTGCTCTCAGCTTAGCCTAGTTGATACCACAAGGCAGGTGAATTGGGCGACTATTGTCTATTTCATATGGCAGGTGGAAAATAACTCTCTGTCATGCACTGCAGAAACTGTTTGGATGAGGGGAAGGAGAGACTTTTGTTTTTCCAGTTGTTGTTGGCAGGTGAAGGATGAGTTTTGCAGAAAAGCATTTTTGTTGTTATTATACAACCAACTTACTTTGTCTTTTGGCAAGGAAAACACGTTTTATTTAAATTTTTTAAAATTTTTAATTATATTTGTCTGTTGCTTATTTGGGGTTGGATATTTCTGCAATGCTCCATTCAGGATATATGGAATAAAATAATAAAACCCAGAGGATTCACTGTCCTTTTGTTCCTTAATTCTACAGTTCTTAAACAATCTTCCTCTTCTTTCAACCTTTTAACTTTGTATATGCCTACTTATTGTATTATATCCAGGGAATTTTTGTTGTGAGAAGGAAGAACTGAGTGGAATTGGATCACTCTATTTTAGAAGGTCTTCACCTTTACTAAACAATGATATCGAAAGAAAAATAGTTTATAAAGTCTGTGTCATGGATGACATCCAAGCAGGGGGCAGGGCCTATGTAAAGACATACAGGGAATAAATACTTCTGTGAGCCAGGAACTCTTTTAGACTGTCTTGGCAGGAGGCAGACCCAAGAGCAGAAGAAGTCAATAGGAGCCACATCATTAAGAGCCTGATATGCTCAGGTAAGGATTTTGAATTTTTGCTTTGTGGATAGGAATCTCTGAAGTGCTTTTGTTTCATATGTCATAAGGTTTACATTTTGAAAGAAAATGTAAAGATACGTTTTTGGAAAGGTAAGTTTTATTGTGATGTTTTAGAGTCAATGTAGTCAAGTGGCCAAAGTATCTAATAGCAAGCTGTCCCGGGGATAGTGGTGAGAACAAATAAAGTGTGATAGGTTTAAGACACATTTAAAGGGAAAATCAACAATGAGGTTTTGCCAGGTATGAAGGTCTAGAAGAGTGGATTTGGGGAAACATAGGCAGAGGAAGAGTAAGGCTGCCGTCAGTGTCTCTGCGTTAGAATATCTGGTTGGATGTCAGTTCCCTGCCTTCGATGTTTCTGCTTTAGAATATTTGTTTGGATGTCAGTTCCATAGAAATTGGGAAACAAAAGAGACCTCAGATAGAGGAGCAGGGACTTCAATGGAACTATGGATAGGGTTTAGAGGGAGTAATGGGGATAGAGAAATAAAGAAGGTACCAATTGAAATAATGCTATCTACAAATATGAAATTACCAATGCCAATCTCAATGATGGGGAGAGAGGGAGCAGGATCCATAGGAGAAAACACCAAGTATTGTGTGCGTTACTGTGTGCATGTATATTCCTATAACTCTATATCTCAATATGATGTATAATTACAATGTACCAATAAAATTATAAAAAACAAATACAGAAGAAATAGCAAATGAAGAGACTAGTAAGGATGGCATTAACTAGAGTTTGGATAAGCTATGCTTAAGTATTTTTAGGTATTCATACAGAGAGTTCCCAATAATGAGAATCAGTTGAACATGAATATGAAGGTCAGAAGAGAAATATAGTCATAAGCATCTACTTTGAAGCTCAAGTCATGTATATGCATAAGATGGTAACAAGAATGCATGCAAAAAAGCAAAATAAAATAAAATAAAATTTTACACATACATATAATGAACAAAAAAATACCAAGAATTTCTGTTGGGCAGTTAAGGAAGAAGAACAGCAAAAATGACAGTGAAGAATTGGTTAGAAAGTTAGAAAACTGCCTGAGTGATATTGAGAACCACACTGCAGAATTGTTTCCACACTAGGAAAGTGGTCAATGGTGTTATATGATAGAGTGCTTTTGCTCCTGCATCGTCACCTTGGAGCCTTCCTTGAGGTTGAGAACAGTTGATGTCAGGCTTGACAGAGGTTGAAATTCTTCAGGTTTCCCCACTATTTTTATTTAAAACATTTTTGTTTCATCTCAATTCATTTTGAAATATATCATATGTATAGACCTAGAAGTTTTGTTAAGGACACAATCGGAATGGGCAATTTTTCTCTACTTATAAGAATAATATAAAGGACAGCTAATAGTTCACTAAAATACATCGAAATGTGCATATTAATATCTGTTTTATTCAGGAGTTTCAATGATTGCCTAGAATGATAGAGATGCTGCTGATAATCCAATTAAGTGTGTTTCAGAATAAATCTAAGGTCCTAGTTTTGTCATCACAGTACATAATTATACATGTACCTGGCTCTTCAATCATTATCGAGAAGAGGTACTTAGCTTACTATCTAAGAATTAACACTATTTATAAAATAATCATGGAAAGGATTGCACATGATATTTCTTTTAATTTATACTTATTTTGGAGAGCATTCTCTGGAGTACTGATACTTAAAATTTAATTGTATATCAGGGCATGGTGGCGCACGCTTGTAATCCCAGTACTTGGGAGGCTGAGACCGGAGGATCTGGGTTCGCGGCCAGTCTCAGCTACTTAGTGAGGCCCTCTGCAACTTCGTGAGACCCTGTTTCAAAATAAAGAACAAAAAATAAGGCTGGGGGTATAGCCTGGAGGTAGAATGCCCTGGGTTCAATCCCCAGTACCACACACACAAAAAATTAATGTATATGTGACATCAGCCAGAGCGCTTGTTCAAATAAAGATACTGATTTGGTAAGTCAAGGTGAAATTTGATATCCTGCATTTCTATAAACTCTTTGGTAATTTATTTGCTTCTAGTATGAGGAGCATAGTTTAAGTGACAAGGAGAAAAAAGCATGTAACTTCAATACGTTTATAATTTAATATTCACATATATTCAACTCAGTATTAGTATTTATAAATTGAGGACATATGCATTGCAAATATAACATTATTACCTTATACATGTGAATAGTTAGATTTTAAATGTAATTTATATTTAATATCCCATATAATATGCTATTTGGAAGTTTTGACCTATTAGCCATATAATCATTCATATACTATCTATGGATTCAATTTAGAATTCTCAAAAAAAGACAATAATAAATATGTATATATTAATGATTTTATAATTAATTAGAATAATTAAAAATAGGACCAATAATTCATGGTAGAAAAAATTTTAAAAATAATTATTTATAAATTAAAGATATCAATATTCAATGATGCAAAAAGTAGGCTAATCACTAGGTAATTATGTTCAACAAAATATAAATGACTAAAAAAGAGAGAAAGTAATATGTATTCACTAAAAATTATCTCATTAAGTCATACAGTGTTTATAGAAACTTCAGCTTTTTGGAGAGGATGTTTTTTATTTGTTGTAATATATTGAAAATAAAATGAATTTTAATTACATACATTAGTCAGAAGGGAATAAAACAACTTGTCTAAATGATGTGTTATATAAAAAAGACATAAAGCAGCTGGTTTATTGTCTATTTTGCTAGTTGACTGTATGAAAAAGAGAATAGTAAAAGCAATTATAAGTATAATAGAATTATCAATTAAAACATCGATCCATAAACTATATCAAAATCCAATAATTCAGTAATATAAATGGGAATGTTTCTTTGGGAATATCTAAGTTTAATGGTACCATCTGTTACTATCAATACCACTTATGACTTACATTAACTAAATTGTTGATTATATTTTAGTTTCTACCTTAACTATTAGGAGAAGTTAGCCATAAAACATCCTACCTCTTATGAAATATTATGGACTATAGGACCAGACTGAATCTCCATAAATAACGTGATCAAATTTTCTAGCTTTTTGACAGAATATGAAACAATCCAAGTTAATTAACAAAATATAGTCTCTTCAGTTAGCACTCTTGAATTCTGATTCTGTGCCAATCTTTGCATTAGAAAAAAAATTGTTTTGGTAAATTTATAACCTTACATAGACCTTAGACTGTAAATTATTTTACTGGTGTTCAAGATTTCATTGTCTTAACTCTGACACTACATAATTAAGGCTTTAGCATCCTCCATTGCAACACTTTGTAATTCTTGATAAATGTTGAGTCTGGCGAGGCATATTCACTTTTTGTCATGACCAGTCTAAAGCAACACAACTCGGCCTGCATAGGGCTGAAAATAGGAACTGCTTCCCAAACTTCATCTTTTTACAAAGACCATACGAGGGTTTTTTTTTTTTACATATTTATAAACCTACCTATTGTGGTAAATGTAGTTGTTTAAAAGAAAGATCAGCTTGTCTTTCTGAGTTCTGTGTATTCAAACTAGATTCAGCTCCACAATCCTGCTGATTTCACTTGAATTTCGTAATCAGTGGCCATCAGTTGTTGGTAGAGGCAGCTATGTGATTTATAGGACTGATTGCATTGAAAATGCTGGTTATCTGGTTCAAAAATTATTAATAATTTCATGAGATAAAAGCAGGGCATTTAGCCAAGTTCAGGACCCAGAGAAGTGTAGGGCCCTTCTAACCTTGAAGGCTTACACCACTGCAAGGGTGTCTTACCCATGAAGCATGTGCAGGATGTTGACCAGAAAAGTTGTCATCTTAAGGCTTAACTGGGGTGATGGGACAGCCGGAACTCACTAATTCCCTCTGCCTGCATTCTCAGGGCTTCTCTTCTTCACATGGTCTCTGTACTTTGTCTTTCCAATTGGTCAGAATAGAAGGACTCATCCTATGACAGATTGGATTTTTTCTTGACAAGCGTTCAAAGGGAACAAAAGGCAAATTTACCTACGTTTTTGAAGCTAATGCCAGAATTGTCAATGTGGACATAGTCAGTTACAGTACTATTGCAGGCAACCCTGTATTTAATCCAAAGGCGTGCGCACTGGGAAACATGATTCATTGGAAATCATACATAGATGAATTATCACACTTATTCAGTTACTGAATCAAGAATTAATCCCAAACTTCTTTCAGGTCTATGCATAATGATGGTAGTTTAATGATGGTAGTTTAGTGATGCATAAAGGTAGTTTTTGGCCACCCTAAGTAAATGGTCTCTCTTCTTCCTTCCATCAGCTTGATTTTCATCTACCTGTTCAACTAGAATATTTTTCTCCATGAGGTAGTAGAATTGTCTTGTCTTCTGTTCTCTATTTGTCATCAATCTCCAATTTTGAAAATAGGAAAAATAATTTTGATTTCAGTAGAGGAATGGTGCTGGTCTGGAGTGCTAGAGTACATTAAGAAAACATTCTTAGTTTGATGACAGAATTTGACTGTGATATCAGACAGGCCTGTGCAGTGATGTATATGCTTAGTAACTATATCATTCATGTACCATAAAGATGACTTTCTGATTTATCATCATCCTCATAAGCAAGCACTTTCTTGCTTTTACATAACAAATTCCTCCCATTAGATACAGAAAGGGCCAGATTTTTCTGTGTATTTCTTTGTAATTTTCAAAAGGTTTACTGTAATTGTAGGAAAGGTACCAATGAACAGAGTTAAAAGGAACAAGTGTCTTTAATGAAGAAAGGAAATGGAATAAACTAATTGCATAAAGGTGGCTACTCAGAGTGTATGTGGGTCTATGTGTAACTGTGTGTGTATTTGTAACATATATATATATATATATATATATATATGTATATTTGTGTATATGTGCATGTAGTTTTGCAGAACTGGTATAAAGGGCCCATCAATAAACAAGCTTATTTATAAAGACATTAGAAATACTGGGTTGGGCAAAAGATATCATTGCTTTTTCTGTCTTCCAGAGAGAATGAATAGGTAAAACAAAAGTAAAGTAAAAGCAAAGCACATGTTTATGAAGGTATAATATGTGCATTATTTTAAAAAATATAGACATGACTTTGTCCCTGGACTCAGCAAAAAAAAAAATTTTTTCCCTAAAAAACAGCAATGCTTAATTGATATGCTAATTTGAATCTATGCATTCAATTATATACTTAGTCTTACTCAGGTTAATTCTTCAACTAAAATTATTTTCAGGCAGTCTGTATCAAGTATTTATTATTGTCTTTGAGTGAAAGTAGTTTAGGGGATTAGGATTCAGATTATGAAATAGGTTGGTATTTTTTTAAGACTTCAGCATAAATATCGCCTGAAGGAGAACAGTCAGTAATGTTATACTGCTTGTTCTATTATATTCTAAATAAAGTTAATATCAAAATAGATAAAATTTCTCACTTTTTGACAAATCACAGTTCAAAGCAAAACCCACCATTATTTGAACCCTCTGAAAAATACTCTAATACAAGCCCAAAACTTGTATGAAGATTCTATGCACATATGCATGCATAATTACACACTTATCTGTGTATACATTTGCATATGCAAGTAATAATAATAATTAAAAATTTCACATTATATCAAAGTCCTTAAAACATTATTTAAGTTGATATTAACCTTTAGTTATAATACTGTCACCCATTATATTTTTACATAGGAGTAAAATATTTTAAAATGCTTTCATATATATAATATTATATCCTGTTTTACACAATTGCATATTAATTGTCTTTCTAGTAATATATTTTGAAAGAGACTTTTTCTATAATGAAGTACAATGAGTGGGCAAGAATAGAGATGAAGACAATAGCCTCATTAGACAGAATTTAAGGAAGATGTGTTTTGAATTTATTTGAACCCATTTAAGCATTCCATTAAATGTCCATGGGACATTTTTGACATATGCAGAGATATTTTAAGGCCAAAGAAAATAGTCAAAAGCAATATTTGATCCAACACAAATATGATACTTAAAATAATAAAGAAACCCAAACCAGACTAACCCATCTGAGGAAAATTCTATAAGCTGACTCAGCCTAGGAAGCTTCTCCAATACTACTATCATGCCTTCTTTCATTTTATAGCTTTGTCCTTTCATATAATATTTTCATAAGTACTTAACTTTTATACTCATTCTTTTTGTTCTCATCTTTTGAATTTGATTAGGCAAACACTTATAAAATATATACATAGACATATATTTGTATCTGCATTTATTATAAACTAAACTTGGTAATTTATCTCTAATTTCTTAAAATCAATGAAATCTATATCAAGTGAAAGGCAAAGTCATGGGAAAATTTCCATAGTAATATAGAATATTAAAATACATTGATTGTGTGAACTGATCCTACTAAGTTGGAATTTTCAAGCAAGTAGTGAAGCACTATCATAATTTAGGAATTTTCTATCTGAATATAACATCCAATTTAAAACAGGACTTTTTAGTTAAAATAAATATTGAGGGAGTTAGAGTGGGGCTCAGTGGTAGAACACTTGTCTAACATGCATAAAACCTTCTATTTGGTGCCCAGTTCCCCCCACACACATATATATTGAAAATATACACTGTTTAGAAATTTATATTCTAACTAAAATAAATGTACACTCCTGGGTCAGCCCATGGTAAACTTTGTAGAATAAATGATTAAGGGAAGTGGAACTTTTCGTTTTCTGGGTTTTTCCAGTATCTGGAAGAAATCCTCGGGTGATTGGGTGATTTTGAAAAATCCTTGCAAAAAACTCAGCTACCAATTTACAAGCTTCAGTGAGTGATCTTTTTGTGTCTGATATTAAGATTTGTTTTCATGGGATAAATGGATTTGAGACTGTTGCTTTTATGGAAATTGAAGGCATTATATCAGGACACTCCAAGACAGTTTCTTTCCTACTCATATTTATCTTTGGTTCTAAAGATCTTTCCCAGTTTGTAAGTAATAGATAAGAATATTTCAAGATTTAATCAGTGAAATTCTCAATAAAACATTAGAAAGTACCTTACTGCATAGTTTTGATGTATTGCTTATGAAAAGAAAAGATATATACCCTGGTTTGGTCTAATACACCTTTTCAGATGAACATTTGAGTTGGATAGAAACAGTTGCGACATGTACTTGAGGACCATAAATGCTGAAAATGACAGCTTTTAATCAGTGTGATAAATAGCAAAGGTCTCTAAATGGTATCAAATAATTTCTAAAAATGAAAACTAATTTTCCACTCCCACTGCTAGCAAATTTGTCAACTACAGTTTGATAGAACCAAAACATCTGCTGTTTGAAGCTGTGTAAATTCTCTCAGTAAAATGATGCATTATTTTGTTTTCAGATATACATTCATATCATTCCTAATTTAGTATGTTTATGAAGCACTGGGATAAGTTCCTGATTGAAAATTTTGTGCAATGGAAGACAGAAGTTCTTTTGATTAAAGTTTTAGCTTTGATTTTGTTCTCTTTCTTCATTTTGTATTTCTTTTTAAACTGTGCTATAGAATAAGTTTATTCTCTTTTTCAATTCTTGTTTTTTTGAGGTTTAAAAAATTAATACATGTAAAGAATGTAAAACATTGTTAAAATATAGTAAGCTTTCAATAGCTTCTAGAATAGTATTATTAAAACGAATGATATTAATCTCTGGTACAATGGTGCATGCCGTTAATACCAGCTACTTGGCTACTTGGGAAGCTGAGGCAGGAGGATTGCAAGTTCAGTGCCTTTCTGGACAACTTAGCAATACTAAGACTCAAAACTATCTCAAAACACATTACAAAAGGGAGGAGGTGGAGGGGTATAGCTTGCAAGTTCAGAGCCTTCCTGGACAACTTAGCAATACTAAGACTCAAAACTATCTCAAAACACATTACAAAAGGAAGGAGGTGGAGGGGTATAGCTTAGAGGTAGAACTCTCCTGGGTTAAATCCCCAGTCCTGCCAAAAAATTATATTAAGTATTAAGGTGTTTATAGCTTTTTAATTAAAAAACTATATGGTTTTCTCAAGAAAATGAGAAAGACACAATCTTTAAGAAAATATTTGCAAAAGACACATTTGAAAAAGGCTATTACACAAAGTCTGCAAAGAACACTTAAAATTCAATAGTAAGAAAACAACCTGATTAAAAAATTGACCAAAGACCTAAACAGCCACCTCATCAAAGAATATATACAGATGAAAGATCAGCATATGAAAAAATGCTTTGCATTACATAATACACCTTTTAAGATGAACATTTGAGTTGGATAGAAACAGTTGCGACATGTACTTGAGGACTATAAATGCTGAAAATGACAGCTTTTAATCAGTGTGATAAATAGCAAAGGTCTATCAAAAGGAAAGTGGAAATAAAAAAATAAGCAAAGAGGTATCTCTATAAGCCTATTAGAATGACCAAATTTAAACTAACAACAGAAAATGCTAGTCAGCATGTGGAATAACAGGCACTCAATGCTGGAGGGAGTAGAGAATGCTACATCTACATCGAAAGACAGTTTGACATTTTCTTAGAAAACTAAGCATACTTTCACCATATGATCCAGCTATAGTACCTTTCATATTTACTCAAATGAATTGAACATATGTCCACACAAAAACCTTCACCTGGGTGTTTACAGCAGCTTTTTCAAAACTGCCAAAACTTGGAAGTAATAAAATTGTACTTCAATGCCGAGTGGTTAAATAAACTGAGGTACATCTGGACTATGGAATACTAATCAGCACTAGAAGGAAATGAGCTTTCAAGTGATGATAAGACATGGAATAAACTGAAATGCATATCACAAAGTGAATGAATACAATTAGAAGAGACTACAAACTATAAGATCCCAGCTCTATGACATTATTGAAAAAGGTAAAATCATGAGGGCAGTAAAAAGATTGATATTGTTGCCAGGTGTTCGTGGAGAGGGAGAGATATATAGGTAGAACTCAGATAACTTTTAGGAAGCAAAGCTATTTTGTATGATACTATAGTGGTAGATATATGCCATTATACCGCTGTCAACACCATAAAACAAACATCACTTAAGGTAAATTATGGATTTTAGTTAACGATGTGGTAAGTTCAACAGTTGTAACAAATGTTCCATTCTAGTCGGGGATGCTGATACTAGGGGATATTGTGAGTGTGTAGGGACAGGAGGTATATGAGAAATATATGCACTTGTTCAATTTTGCTGTGAGCTTAAAATTGTTCCAGAAATAAAGTTTATTAATAAAAAGCATATATGTGCAATATTTTATTCCTCATGATTTTGGCATGCAGTTTTAATCAGCTATATAGTAAAGTACCTCCTGTGGGCCTGTGTTGTATGTATATCCAAGGTACGGTCGTACACCAAAGATATCACTCAGGGTTCTACACAAACAAAACCAATTAAATATACACATACATATGGTATATATTTACATATTTAGTTTAATATAAATAATTTTATATATTTAATATAATAATATTCATACTAAATTTAATATTTATCTATTTATATATATATAGATATAGATATGAAGACATTTTTATTAAAGGGTAATTAAAGGTTTATGGAGACTGAAAATACCCGTGTTATGCTGTCTGCAAGCTGGAAATCCAGAAAGCCAGTGGTGTAGTTCACACACCTGAGAGGAGGAGAATCCAGTGGTGTTTTTCTCTGTGTCTCAAGGCCAGTAGTACTGAGGGCAGGACGAAATTGATTTCCCAGTTCAATCAGTCAGGCAGAGTAAATACAACTTATTTCCACCTTTTAAAAAATATTATTTTAAAGCCTGGCTTGGTGGCGCATGCTTGTAATCACAGTACTTTGGCAGGCTGAGGCAGGTGGATTGCAGGTTCACAGCCAGCCTCAGCAACGTAGTGAGACCTTGTTTCAAAATAAAAAATGAAATGGGTCTAGGGGTGTAGGTCAGAGGCAGAATGCCCCTGGGTTCAACCCCTAGCACCAAAAAAATATATATTTCCGTCCTAATCTCAAAATATTGAATGATGCCCACTTACATTAGTAATGACATATCTTCTTTATTTAATGTACTCTTTCAAATGCTAATCTTTTATAGAAAAACTCCCTTAGATAACTCCAGAAATAAAATTTAACTAGCTCTCTGGGAATTGTGTGGCCAAATCAAGATGACTGATAATATTACCATCATAGCGTGCATAGATGCAATGATAAATAAAAGATTTCTGTATATCTTAAATAACTTACTATTATTTATTAGGGAAGAAGGATATATAAATGATATTTAAATATTATTATCTTATTTGAATTCTACGAAGGGTTTTTTGGAAAAAATGATTTATGTAATGAGAAGACTGTTTCTTGTAGGAAGAACAATCTAAAATATATATATGCTAATATATATACTATATATATTCACTATATATAATATATAGTAATGTATATATATATATACTATATATACAATTTAAAAATATATACAGATAGATAAGATAGATACTGAAATATAGTGTGCAGAGTATATTGGGATATAATGAGGCATTTTTAAAAGTTATTTCGGATCAGTCTTTCCTAAGAACTTTAGAGAACATTTAAGAGATTGCATAGAGATTGCCCATTCAATTGATAACCCTTCCTCCAGGACCTTGCAGAACCAGACCTGAGACAATGATCAGCCAGAACACAATTTGGCGAAGACTGATTGATTATGTAGTCCTCTTGCTCCTGACCCAATTCTTCCCCTATTTAAGCCTGAAGCTCATGTTAGTACCCCAAAGACAAGTGTGAGGATGCTTGGTCCTTATTGTCTTCCCAGGGTGGCTACACTGACTATTAAATTCCTTGCCTACCTCACCATTACTTTTCCCATTTGATCTTCATGACAAGTGGCCATACCTGGTATATTAAGACTCCCTGAAAACACCCTGGCCCAGGACTCTGACAACAAGCCTATCATGGTTTTTCAAGCTATGCTTAGGAGCTTAATTAGTACATTTAGTAAGTAATGCATAAACACCTGGAAGTATTGAGCAGGTCAAAGCCATAGTGAAATATGTATTTTTTAAAAATCAGTGTGCTGAAGTGAGAATGGTGGATTTGAGATTTGTGTAGTCCTTTTTTAAAAAAAAATATTGGTGCTTTGTAACCATACATCTTGTTGAAGTTCAGGGTGATAGAGGCATACATGCCTTTGCTCTTTGTTTCTATAACAAAATACCTGGGGAAGAATAACTTCATCAAAAAAAGATGCTTTGATGGGAATGTAACTCAGTGATAAAGCACTTGCTTAGCATGCATGAGGCCCTAGGTTCAATTCCCAGCAACACTACGGGGGAAAAGGTGTATTTATCTTACAGTCCTGGAGGTTCAAAGGGACAGTGCCTGAACCACTCAACTGTGAGGAGGGTCTCCTCACCCATGACATCACAACTGCAAGAGTACAGGTGGCAGGAAATAATCATAACTAAAAACAGGAAGCCTGACAAAGACTGGGGTCCACCAATCCTTCTGAGGGCACCTCAGTTGAACTAAGAACCTCCCAGATGTCCCACCTCTTAAAGTCAGTACCGCCACCCAGCACTGATACCCTGGGGGCCAAGCCTCCAACAGATAAACTTTGGTGAGGATGTACATGAACCATATTCAAACCATAACAAGAACATCCAGTCAAGTAACAGCTCAGTCCTTCCTGATCCCCTGACAAACGGACCCCTGAGATCTCATCTGCTATTGTTCTTCTCCCTTACTGTGTTCCAGCCATTCAAATCTACTCAATGTTTCTAGCATACTTCTGCTTGCTTACTTCCTTTTCTTTTCTTTTTTTTTTTTTTTTTGCAGTACCGGGGATTGAACCCAGGGGTGATCTACCTCCGCGCTACGCCCCCGGCCCTATTTTTTATACTTTATTTTGAAACCGGGTCTCACAAAGTTGGGGAGGGCCTCATTAAGGAGAGAAAGAGAGGGAGAGAGAGAGAGAAAGAGCTGAGGCTGGCCGCGAACCCGGATCCTCCGGTCTCCGCCTCCCAAAGTACTGGAATTACAAGCGTGCACCACCATGCCTGGCTACTTCCTTTTCTTATTGCCATCTTTTGGTGGAATATTTTCATCTATCTATATTTCAATTTTTATGGATATCTGTTCATTTATTACCATTATAGAAAATCCCTACTTAATCACTCCCTATAACATACAAAATCTGTTTAATTAATTAATCTTGTCTTTTAATCTCTTTATGTGTCATTATTTTAAACACCTTACAAATTTCAAGTATATTACATTCTAACATGTTTATTTATTTCAGTCTATATTTCTCATCTAATAAATGTTCCATTAAGGAAGTAATTTTATATATATATTTTATTGGTGCATTGTAATCATACATCTTGATGGGTTTCAGGGTGGTAGAAGTATACATGCACACATTGGTCAATTAGCCCTCCCCCAGTTCCCACTCCCATTTTCTCCCCCTTCCCTCCTTCTCATGCTCAGCATAGTCGTTGACTTTGATAAATTCTGTGTATGTGCATCCTGTACATTAGGGTGTCTCCCTCTTCCCCCTCTCATCTCCCTCAGTTAGGTCACCTTCTTTACTCATCTAAGGTTTTCTCCATCTTTGTCTGGGGTCCCTCCTACACCCTATACTCCGTAGCTTCTGCATATTAGGGAGAGCATCCAACTTTTCATTTTTATGACTAATCTCACTTAGCATAATGTTCTCTATTCCTTATACCTAGAAGAGTGATCGAAATAATACTCTTAAAATTGTTAAATTAATGTTTTTATACATTCATTTTAAAATTTATACATATGCATGCATAATTACCTATTTTAGTGGGCATTTTTCTCATAGCCACTCTATAAACAGTCTACATTCAATTCACTAGATTATAGCTTTCTTAAGCACAAAGATCTTATTTTGTTCATGCGAATCCTGAGCATACAAATGGAGTATAATAGGTACTTAATACGTATTTGCTGAAAGAATGATCAACAACTATTATTCCAATGTTTTCTCTGTAGAATCTTCTTCTCCAAATTCCCTATTTTATCTGCCTACACCTTCTACTCAATTACTCTAATGTCTTTTATAGATTTCTTCTGAGTATATTCTAAATTGTGGAGTTTCTCATGATTACATACTAGACCTCTTCCTAGTCTATGTACACTCCTAACCCTTTTCATTAATTTAAATTCTATAGTAATTTGTCTTAGGGTATCATTAAAAAATGTTAGCCAATTTCTAAAGGCATTAATTTTGATTTATGATTAAATTCTGAATAGGAATTTAAGGTATTTAATAAGATTTCCTACTGAAAATATCTGTATTAAAAAATATGCTGGGCATGGTGGCCCATGCCTCTAATCCCAGTACTTGAGAGGCTGATACAGGGGAATTTCAGGTTTGAGACCAGCCTCTCAGTAACTTAGGGAGAACCTGTTTCCCAATAAAAAATGGAAAGGCTAAAGAATAGCTCAGAGTTAGAAAGCCCTGTGTTCAATATCCAGTAGCAAAAAAAAAAAAAAGGAAAGAATAAAATATAAAATGCCAAATGCCAATTTGTCATTTTAGTTGATAGGCATCTGTTTTAAACTTAGTGAAATATATAATTAACAGAAATAGTAATTACAATAAAATATTAATTATAATAAAAATATTAAATATAACAAATATTTATCACAACGTATATATATTATTGTTTGATATCTATAGGCCAATTAGTCTAAAACATGTTCAAAATAAAAAGAGCAAAAATATTAATAAACATATGAAGCACCTTATAATTCTTGTTAAATCATGTTAGGTATTCTATGCTTTATGTTTGTGAATATGAAACGCATTATTCTGTCTTTGTTCCTGACACCCTCAACTCACTTTTGACTATATCCTTATCAGAAATATATTTCCTTTAATGAGGAATAATTTGTTCAATTTTGATATTATGTCCCTCTTTTCTCTTATACACCAAAATTATCCATACATGAAGTTTCTATTACCTTTCTTATCATACTAATTGCACTGTTATCTAGAACTTGCTATGCCTCTGATCCAGGTCTTATCCCAAGCACTTTCAGTCCTCACAACAACCTTATGAGAAAGTTACAAATAGAGAAACTAAGGCCATAAAGATTATGTAACTGTCTTAACAATAGTTAAGCTATTAACTAGAATCAGGTACAAAGATAGGCCATCTGCTCTGATTTCCATAGCAAACTGTCTCTCTCTAAGCTGTCCATATGATCTTCACTTTTATTACAAAAGCCTTCTGGGTATTATTGCATAATTTGCCTGATTCCTGAAGTACAGACCAAAGAAGACCTGTCTGGGAGTTTGCAAAACTGAACATGTAGAGAGATGGCTGCTCCCTGGGTTAAATGAGAAATGCTACTCTCAGGAGGTCAATTATTGCAAATTAGGAGTTTTCAGTAGCATGGAAGCATCAGGGAAGAAATAGTAGATTAGCACTGATAAAGTCTCATGGGCTCTGAAGGGAAGCACTTTGTATTGACACTAATGAAAAAAATCAGAAGCATCCATGCTTCAGATGCTCAGAAATTTCAGTTTTCAACATTTTATGAATTCAGTCAAATGAGATTCAAAAGAGCTTTAGGATTACAATAATTTAGTGAAGGGGTGATTCTTGAATATGGACGTAAACCTTAGGAAAATAATTCCCTTTTTTAAATGCACTTCCTAAGAATTATGAATTTGTACTTAATTAGAGCATATATGCCTTACTGTTTTAAAATTAAACATTTGATTAGAAAAGAGTAATACTTTATTTTAATGTTTATGGGTATTTCGTATTCCTACCTCTTCCACCCGAGTCTAGTCCTTTGCATTCATAAAATAAGAGAGGATATGCGATTTTGAAGTTCTATAAGGATTTTGCTATCTTCTTCCTATTAACTTTCTCCCCAACAGAAAAGAACTCAAAAAATTCCCTCCATACATTGTTTAATATAAAATTAGCAAGATTGGAGATTTATTTCTTTACTTTACTTTTTTTTACTTTTTATTTTTTTATTTATTTTAATATATTTTATTAGGTGCATTGTAGTCTCACATCAGTAGCTTCATTTCTATGAGGTTTCACTATCCAGATTTTTAAATGTAAATGACCTTAAATATAAAATTTTACTAATTTTCAATAGTCATCAATTTTAGTATAAATTGCAGTAAAGAAGTTATTAATGTAAAACCCAACTGGAAATGGAAAAATAATATCCCATTGATAGTGTGAATCATTTCTGAATTTTTTTCCTTATTTAAAAAAACTCATTGTAGTTACTTTAAAATTATAAAAAATACATGCTAAATATATAGCATTCAATATATGTGGAAGAGTAGTAAGTAGAAAAATATTCATCAAATAAACATGATTATTTCCTAAAAAATTTGGAACATTTTCACCCCAGTCTTTTTTCTTATTTATAATTTTATTTGTAAGGCATATCAAATTGTATGATTATATATTTAAAATAACACTGCAATCTAAGCATTTTATGTCCTAAATTATTTCTAAATAACAAAATTAACAATGGCAATATATATTCTCCAGAAAACTGGAGAAAGTCTATATTAGAAAAATGCATGAGGACCTACTGATCCTCATGCTCCTGGGGCCGTGTCCTTCAGTGATGTTAGCTTCTGACCTTACTGTAAAGAACCCAGCTCAATAACTGAGGCCAGTTTCTCTCTGTCTCCTTTAGGTCAGTTAGGATGAGACTTTTGATCCCTGGCTAGGCAGGGCCTTTGTCCCTTGTCTTCTGGAAGAAGCCATAGAAGATGAACTGTGGACCCTCTTCAAACCTTAAGATTAAGGAATCCAAGTGTCAGAGGGGGGAAGTGAGTTAGGACAGAAAAAAATAATAGGTAAAAAAAAGATACCACCCACTGGTGCCAAGAACCCGAGGATTCTGAGGACCTCCAGATATCCATCCCTGCTGTGCATCCTTACTCACCCTGTCTAGGGTGTCTCCTATAAAATAAGGACTGTGAGACCCCAGAGGGGTTCTCTCCCTCTTGAGATGTCCCATATTCTCCCTTGAATGTGTATCCTCCACTTTCCTAAATAAACCTGTCTTTATCTCTGAAAAAAAGAAAAATACAAATTATTAAAAGGAAATACTTGTTGTTCTCACATAATTTTATAAGACATTCCTCTTATTCAAACGATGTTTTTTGACAAAAAAAATTAGGAAAATAAATTTATTTATCCATAATCTCACTACGTGGAGCAAACAATCTAAACCTAATATCATTTTTATTGTTTTATTTATTTTCTTAGACCAATGACCCAGAGTTAACACAAATTATCTTACACTTATTGAATGTATATATTTCCTTTTCTCTCATATTCTATTTACTTTAAAGTAAGCTATTATTTTAAAATATTTTCCCATATTGTATAATTCTAAGTTTTGTTAAACTATTTAATTCAATTGAGAATGTGTCCTGTATATACACTGTGTCAGATTTTTTTGTGTGTGTGTGTGGTACTGGGGATTGAACCCAGAGGCATTCTACCTCTGAGCTACAGAGATTCCCAGAACTTTTAAATTTGGAAACAGGGTCTCACTAAATTGCTTAGGTCCTTGCGAAGTTGCTGAGGCTGGCCTTGAACCTTCAATCCTCAGCCTCCTGAGTACTGGGATTAAAGGCATGTGCTATGATGCCTGGCTGCCAGATTCTTGACATTCACCAATATTAATAATTTTGATATCAAAACTATTATCCTATTCTTAGGAATGAAGAAATTGAGATTCAGTTAGAATATTGAATTGACTGAAATCACAGAATAGATTGAATCCAAATTCTGTGATGAACCATATAAATTGAAATTCTAACGACCTTCCATATCAGTTTCTGTGATCTATTAGGTGACACTCCTGGTTGTTGGATGTTTGTTTCTAATCCTTCATTAAAGATGTCATGAATCTCTTATTAATAAATTTATTTTCTTTATTTTCCTTATGATAACTATATCAAAGAAGAATTTCTAGAGTAAAATATATAGCAATTTTATGGTTTCTGCTTTTATATTGCCAACATACTTGAAGAAAGTAGTTTCATGTCACACTAAGCAACAACATTCAAGAGGAAGCATTTTATAGATGGCTAGTTTTCCTCCCAAAGTTTTTACTGCTTTTTTCCATAGTAGTTAAAGACTTACATGGCTGACCAGCTAACGTGTTCATTTTCTAACTTCTCTTGAAACTAGATGTGTCTGTATGACAAAGTTCTGTCCAGTGAATTATAAATACAAGTGATGTTTGATGCTTAAGGGAATGCTTCTAAATGGAAAGAAACATATGTTTCCTAACTCCCCAATCTTTAGGTTAAAATGTTAAAGTAATGTGCTATCACTAATCTCTGAGCAAAGGCAGACCCTATAAATAATAGAACAATAAGGTGGAAAGGTCTTGAGATTTAAATTTTTTTTTATTTAGCATTCAACCAGCCCTAAACCAAATTGATACATGGTATGTTTGTGTGTGTGTGTGTGTGTGTGTGTGTGTGTGTGTGTGTCTTGTTGATCACCATATCTTTCATTTTCTTACACTGACTAAGTCTTTATTGTTGCATATACACACACTAAGGTTGTGTGTTTGCTTGTAATCACTTTTTATTTTTCTACTTTGTAAGTATGGCACCTGCTTATTTATCTGATTAGAACTGATTATCTAAATGCTTTTCATTAACTTGAAATTTTCATTTTGAATAATTTATTTTTGCATCTGACTTCTTTAATATTGTTAACATTTATCTCTCATATTTAAAACAAGCAAATATTCTACTCTCTGTTTTTGTTGGTAACTGTTAATTTTTGTAATATACTACATAAAAACAAAACAAACAAACTGAAAATAAATGACCTAAACTAAAACTCAATTTCCACCATTTTTCTCTATATGTTTATATTATGTGGGTGTTCCTAGAACTGTGTATTTTTTCTGATTAGCAACAATAAAATAATAAGGGTCAGAACTTTTCATTTTTAGGTTAACAGACAAACAGCGTGTTCGAATTATTCAGAACTTACATGTCATTTGTATTAATTTGGACTTATTAGAGACAAGCGAAGTCTAATGCTTTTTTATCACATTAGCAGTACAAATTTGGCAGAAATTATCAAATGCAAACATGTTGGTGGAAACCACAATAATAATAATAGATATGCATTCTATTATCAGTATTGAAATGCTTAAGAAGTCTTTGTGTTGTGGTCTTGAAAGTGTGTCTTTGTCTTTCTGTTTTTGATGTCTAGATGGACATCTATACAGCATCCTAACAGTATGTTGTAGTTATCATGGAACAAAAACGATACACACAGGATTATATAGACAAATAGCTTACCATCACTTTTTAATTTGGACATTTTAACAAACTTCATATAAATCTCATTGGATTTTACTATTTAGTTCCCCCATTTCTGCTGCCCTATTTATGAAAAAGTTGACTTTTTATGTAGAAGTTAAAGAAGAAAATATAATACAACTGAAATACTCTAGACTAGCATATCAATATGGGATCAATATTTTTACATATGAACAAGAGTAGAAATATTCCACTTTGAATATTGGCACTAATGATGAAAGGGCACCCAAGTTTCTAGCACACCTGAGACTTGGAAGAGGCAATGTGAACCTGAGTCTGTGAACTTTTCCTTACAGTATAGTTCTGCTCCAGGACCCCCATGTATACTAAATTAGCCTGATGTTTTGATCTACCCTTAAATTTTTATTATCATCTATTAAAGTTATGATCCACATTGTTTGTGCCCATAGCAATTATGTAGTAAAAATAAAACAGTCCAGGAAGTAAAGAGTACTTTTAACTTATGGCAAACATATACATATGTTTGCCAAATGTTGTAAATGGAATATAGAAAACACTTAAACTTCTTTATTTTTCAAATCTACATCTGTCGTATTCCACAGGTGCTCCTGTGAGTACTTTCTGAAAAGTCCTCAAAGGTAGATAGATCATCAATATACAGATTTTATAAGCTGGATGTAGGATGACTAAGAAATAGCTTTCCATTTTTTTTTTTTTTTTGCGGTACCGGGGATTGAACCCAGGGGCGTTCTACCTCCACGCTACACCCCCGGGCCTATTTTTTATACTTTACTTTGAAACTGGGTCTCACAAAGTTGTGGAGAGCCTCACGAAGTAGAGAGAGAGAGAGAGACAGAGAGAGAGAGAGAGCTGAGGCTGGCCGCGAACCCGGATCCTCCGGTCTCCGCCTCCCAAAGTACTGGGATTACAAGTGTGCGCCACCATGCCCAGCTAGCTTTCCATTTTATAAACTTTTACATGTGCAATTTATAGAATAATTTAAGCAATGAAAGGATTCCTAAACTTTTTTAACAGATCTAATGATTAATAGTCAATTAATTATTAAATTTTATATATAAATTTTAATACTCATATATTCAATTTGCAAATTATTTAAAGCTTTTAAACTGGCAATGATAATTTAATAAAACTAATTTTCTCAAACATTTCAAGCACTTATGAAAGTAGTTACTTATTTAAACACTAAAAGCTCATGCATAAGTTCATAAAAATAAATATACTAGCTCAGACTTAAAAACTTAGTAGCTCAAATTTTCAAGCATCATTAAAAACTAGCAAAATAAACATCAAATGAAACAATGATTTGAAAATGTTTGTTAATTCTCCTGCATATCAAAATGTCAAAGTGTTTTTTAACAAATGAACATATTCATTCACTGCAGGAGTAATTAATTACAGAGCTGCCAAGTCACTTGACCTTAATTCAGAAATAGAATATGGATATGGGTAAAGATCATTAGGAAATAATCCCCATTTGTACGCAGCCTGTTGATAAAAGTGACTCAAGAACAAGAGCAACTCAGTGCTTAGATGTGACACCAAGACTGTCCCAGGGAATGTTGTGTGACTTATTTTTATTGTTTTCTGCCTAAGTGAATCAGATTTTCCAATACCCGTGCCCTTAAACTGGGGCTTAACCAGTATAATGCCTATCATTTTTCAAAATATCTGCCCTTCTGTTGAAATAATCCATAACTGGTACATTAATACTGGTGGGCACTTAATAGGTCAGTGGATTTTAACCTTATTTTATATAGTAATTATGTAATTACGAACAATGACAAGAGCAAAACTTCAGTTTCCAACTTTCCTTAACAAACTTGTCAATTTAAAGAATATATTTTCTTATGATGCATAGGACACACTTGTATTCACTATTTGCGAGTTATGAATATTACATAAAATACCTTTCTCGCTTTATTTCTGTGATCAGAAATTAAATCTCTAAGACAAAAATATGAAGTTTTGGGAATCATATTTAATTATTTAATATTTTGATGTGGGAGACATGATGCGGAAATTGTGTTGCTCATTTCTGTATTTTATTCATAATCTCAACATGAAATTTTGTATGACTTTGTTTACATATTTTGTAAGGGTCAAATTTGGTGTAAACAGTAAAATAGGGATATAGGTGTAGCTTGGAGGTAGAATGACCCTGGTTCAATCCCCAGTACCAAATAAACAAACAAACTAAAGGACAAAAAATCACAAAATTTCAGTTAGGAAAAACAAGTTAGAGAGGTGAGAAAGAGAGAGAGAGAGAGAGAAATTTGATTGGACCATGGGAATTGCTTGATAAAGTAACTTCTGTAACAGTTTTGATTTGATTTGTTTAATGATGTTATAAACAAAATCATGTGAATAAAGATTGTGTGTCTGTGTGGGGGGTACTGGATATTGAACTTCAGTGTTCTACCCCTGAGCTACATGCCCAAGCCTGTTTTGTTTTGTTTGCTTATCTATTTTATTATTTTATTTTGTGACAGGGTCTCCCTAAATTACCATGTGTTGGCCTCAAACCTGAGATCTTCCTATTTCTGTCTCACAAATACTTGGATTATAGGCATGTACTACTGTACCCAGATAAATGTACATATATTTTTAAAGCTAAATAAGTCTTTGCAGTTTTAAGTCCCAGGAATTGTGAATAGTGGTAATTCTGAAAACCTCTCACTGGAGGAGTAGTTATTATTTATCTCAAAAACATGTACAGTCACCTCTCACCATCCATGGGAGATTGATCCAAGGAAACCTATGGATCTCCAAATCCTGACACTAAGTCCCTTATATAAAGTGGCATAGTGTTTGCATATAACCTACACTCATCCTCTCATATACTTTATTTATTTATTAGTACTGGGGATTGAACCCAGGGGCATTCTACCTCTTAGTTGCACCCAGAGCCCTTTTTTAATTTCTTTTTTGTTGTTGTTGTTGTTTGTTTGTTTGGTCTTACTAAGTTGATGAGGTTGGTTTGGAACCTGCGATCTTCCTGTCTCAACTTCCCACGTACTGGAATTAAAAGTGTGAGCCACCATTCCAGGCTCTCATATAATCAAATCATCTCCAAATTTCTTATCATGCCTAATACCATGAAAATGTTCTGTAAATAGTTGTTATACTGTATTGTTTTGGAAAAACAAAAGAAAAATTTCTACCTGTTTAGTCCAGACACAATTTTTACAAAAATGTTCAGTCCACTGTGGGTCAGATACGGAACCCACAGACAGGGAGGGACAACTGTATATAGTAGGTTTTATTTGCTTGGCTATATAAAAGGATGGGGATCTGCCTGCAATCTCTTCAGTGGATTGCCTGTGAGAGCATCACATTCTGTTCTAATGCTTATTAAGTAATAAAATCATTTTATTTCTCTTCTTTGTTGAGAGATTTTCAGAGTTGGAAGGAGACTTTGTTTTAATTATAATTCCTCAACACAACCTAAATTGCCTTAGGATATCAAAAGTGCCTATTCTGATGTTCATGCTATTGCTGATATTGGGGATTTAGAATTTCCCTTCAAATTCCACTCAAAAGTAATTGCGAATCCAAAAATGTACTACAGAATATATACCTTAGGATCTATGAATATCAGATGCTTTATCCTTGAAAATAATGATTTTCAAAACCAAATTGTAATTTTTCCTCTTTTAAAAGATCTTAAATTACTTGTATGTACTACCAGAATGTTTCCAGAATGAAATTATGGATGGAGAAAATTAATTGTTAAAATTGGAAAATATTTAATTTGAATCTTTCACTATATATCCCAATATGATATTATCATATTTAAAATCTTATAACCAATCTCTTGTAGCAAATAGAATAAGAAGTGGTGAACAAAAGTAAGATACAACTAATAAAAATAATACTAGATAATGGATAGCATTGTTAACTAATATTGATTTATAAGAAATATTCTAATAAATGACATATTTTAATCTGTATAAAATGTACTAAAATCTACTTAGTGTATATAACAAGTTAGTTTTGGGAAATTTTTAAAACTATATTTCATTTCTTATATACTTATTCAAAATGTTTTAGTCAAAATACAGCTAGGTCTCTCCTTATAAATTGCATTGATCTTATGTATTTTGATGGTATGTTCTGAAGAAAAGACTGAAAGGAAAATATATGGCAAAAACCATTTAGTAGATTATATATTTGACTTAGATAATGTGTATGAATAATATTTCCAATGAATTTTAATGTGTCATGAGTTCAGAGAAAAGTGTTCCAATTTTAAAAATAAATAGCTGCTGGTCTCAATATAATTTAATACAAGCTCACATCTCTTTTCCATTTTATTTTAATTTGTTCTGTGATTTTTTTTCCAGATGACCTTTGACAATAACTTAATTTCTTGTGCATTTTCAACTTGGCTCTGAATTCTCTTGGTAACAAATATGTTAAATGTCTTCATTCATGCATGTGTGTATTCACTTTTAAGCTAATATATTTGAATACATATTAAGTGTCACACATTCTCCTATGCTTTCAAGTCTCCACTTGTGTATCTCATTGGCATCTCAGTTTCAAACCATTTCAAAATTTACGCTGAAACTTTCTTCTCTAGCATTAATTTTTAAAGTGAGAGGTTGTTCCTATTTTATTGATTGACATTTCCAAATATCTAGTTTGTCAACTAGAACTGTGAGTCCATAATTTCCACTGATAAGAAAAAAAAAACCAGAGATATCCTAAATTTAGAATGTTGAGGATGGAGGAGAAAAAACTTTAAGAGAAGCAATTCAGTTAACAGCTTTGGACCAAACCAGAGCAACAGCAACAACAAAATCCAAAAATACTGGTCCACATACCTACTCGTATGTTGAAACCATGGATTCAAAAGCCCAGGAAGCTGAACGCAAGATGCTTCACATTCTGCTTACAACCCCAACCAATCAAGAGGCAAGAGCTATTCTTTTTATATTCCCAAATTCTCCAGTTCCCACACTTAGCCCACTTTTTTTTATAAGCAACTTTCTTCTTCTCCTTTTTTTTTTTTTCAGCACCGGAGGTTGAAATCAGGGACATTCTACCTCCGCACTACACCCCCAGCCCTATTTTTTATTCTTTATTTTGAAACAGGGTCTCACTAAGTAGCTGAGGCTGGCCACGAACCCAGATCCTCCGGTCTCAGCCTCCCAAGTACGGGTATTACAAGTGTGCGCCACCACGCCCAGCTTTTGCCCACTTTTTTGTTGTCTTTCCCCTCTGATCTATAGCCAGTGTAGCTTCAACATGAATAATTTATGCTCCTCTCCCTAAATATTCATGATAAAATACTCTGGCCCATTAGAACAGGTGAATATTTTTTTTTCGGTACCAGGGATTGAACGCAGGGGCGTTCTACCTCTGCGCTACGCCCCGGCCCTAATTTTTATACTTTATTTTGAAACTTGGTCTCACGAAGTTGCGGAGGGCCTCACTAAGTAGAGAGAGATAGAGACAGGGAGAGAGAGAGAGAGAGAGAGAGAGAGAGAGAGAGAGAGGAGAGAGCTGAGGCTGGCCACAAACCCGGATCCTCCGGTCTCCGCCTCCCAAAGTACTGGGATTACAAGCATGCGCCACCACGCCCGGCAGGTGAATATTTTTCTAACTGCTACCTAGACATGCTTTTGTTGGCTTGAGGAATTTGTCCCAGGACCTGTCCTTTGGTTCAGGCTAGCATTTATTATGGCTCAATACATCCTTTATTTCAGAGTTGTCTTGGTCTCTAGAATTTTGACTTAACACCATTTTTTCACCATAGCCTATATGATATGCATTTTCAAGTTCTGCCTATTTCAACTCCTAAAAGAGTGGAAACTTTGTTTCTACAATTTTTTTGATACCAAGTAGATTGCCCTACCTAGCATTTCTCTGAAGAGTTATGTTCTTTCTTACTTTTTTACCTAAATGTGTTCTTTTGTCATTCAACTTGCTTCCCATGTTACAGCCAAAGTAACATGCTTAAAATGGAAATACAAATGTCCCTCACCAATCCAACACACTGTTTCAAAAATTTAATAGCTTTCCATTGATACAGCAGATTGCTATTTTTTTTCACTTGTGATTTTATTTTGGTTTTTAATGTGCTTTTATTGGTGCTTTATAGCCTCACATCATAATGTAAATCATGTTAACAGTGACATACATACACATAGCACTTGGTACCCCTGCACCGTGATTCTGCATTTCCCCCCTTCCCAATACAGAGTACTGAGATTGACATTGGTATATTCTCATATGTACACTTAGTCAATGATAGTAATGCCATTAATAAACCTCACTCTTCCCCTTCCCCTTCCCTTAGACCACCTCCCTAGCGCCACTGAGGCTTCTTCACCATTGTCTGGAGTCCCTCTGGTATCCAAACTACTCCCTAGCTTGAGCATATTAGAGAAAACATATGAATCTTCACTTTCTGTGATTGGCTGATCTCACATAACATAATGTTCTCTTATTTTTAGCAATTTTATTGGTTTATTGTAATTGTACAACATAGTGAGATCTATAACACATTACAAGAATATTTGACTGGACTCTTGACCATTTTTTTAACATTACGTACAATAGGGCCTAAGTCTATTATCCATCCCACATTTTTCCTGGCATTTTTCACAGTTACTCTAATACTTTATGCCTCCTTCTTCCCAGGGACATTTATAGTTCCTGTTCCTAAAATAAATTTCTCACCTTTTCTTCACCTACTCAATTGTTACAAATCCTTTATAATTTAATATATTCATCATCTCAATGAGAAAGCTTTATCTCAATCTCTAGATTTGACTAGTATCCTGTAGTTTATGCTCTCATGGCAACCTGTAATTTTTTAAAAAGTATTTATTAAGCTGGATGTGGCGGTACATGCCTGTAATTCCAGTCCTTGGTAGGCTGAAACAGGAAAATTTTAGTTTCAAGTCTTGACTCAGCAACTTAGCAAGACTCTCAGCAACCTAGTGAGACCCCATTGCAAACAAAACATAAAGAAAGAGCCTGGGAGTATAAGTTGGAGGTAAAATGCCTCTGGGTTCATTCTCCAATACCATATTTTTCAGTACTTGGGATTGAATCTAGGGCCTTATACATGATAGGCAAGCTCTCTACCACTAAGCCACATGCCCAGCCCTCTATTAGCATTTTAATAAAATAATTAGTTGTACACTTGTTTCTCTTATTTCTGTCTCCTACATTCTGGGCTCAAAAACTGCTTTCTTAGGTTTTTTCATACCCATAAACAAAGTGACAAACTTGGTACCTTGTGAAGAATAGATGGTCAATGAATATATGATAAATAAATGAATATGTAACATAATATGTAATTAATTTTACTTTTATATTTTTACTAATGACCCTGTATGGTCTAATTCATTATTTCTCAAATTAATGTGTTGAGGGATGTAGACAAGAAAAACATAAGTATAACAACAACGTCTTCTGTTTTCTGTTTCTTCAAATTTAAAAATTTACTAGCATATTTCTTGTTTCTTTTTCCCATCTCAATTCTGATATTTATAGTACACCTCCTTAGAAATATAAAAGAGTCTATGATCAGCCAGACATGGTGGCACACACCTGTAATCTCAGTACTTGGGTGGCTGAGACAAAGTATCACAGGTTCAAAGCCAGCCTCAGCAACTTAGCGAAGTTATCAGCAACTTATGAGAACTTGTTTCCAAATAAAATAGGACTGGGGGTATAACTCAGAGGTAGAATGCCCCTGTTTTCCATCCCCAGTACCCCCAACACACACATAGTCTATGATCATAAGAATGAAAAGGAAAGTTTTCACCTCCATTTGAACATTCCAATGGGTAATCTAATGCCTTCTAATTATATGGATAAATCTACACCCAGTAATTGGTTTATTTTCTTAATCAATTCTCTGTTTTGCTGAGTAAACCATTTGATAGTTTTAACAAACCAATGAAGTCAAAATACTCAAATGGTATTTAATGCAGGCAAAATCTAATACAAATAAAGGCTTTTCCTTCCCATTTGGGAATAGTTGGGCCAAATATTGAGATAGGTTGTTCACCCAACACAGTCACTACAAGAATTTTTAAAGTCCAGATAACAAACATATTTAATGTTACCATCTTGTAATTTAAAAAATGCCAAAATCACTGTGTTGGGCAAAATGTTTATAAGCCCAACTTCTACCAAAGCAATTTCCTTTTTATGTAAGGAAAAAAAAAATACCCTTTTGCGGTGAACCAGGCAGCATTTTAAAGACTTCCCAGGAACAATTGATGAAAAGGTGCTATTTCACTTCCTGGAGCATCCTTGGTGTATCAAGAGGTGGATTGAAAGGGTCAAAAGTGAAGAAGCAATGGGAGTTGGGCAGGACTGTGTGGCTACTGATGTGTCCTTCCTTCTGTTCTATAACCCCTGCATTTTCACATTTTGAAAGAACTTGGTTGTGTCTACATTGGTTCTGTTACTTAAAAGTCTTCTCTATTACATTAAAGGCTTTTCTAAAAATGAGAATGAACAGAGGGGTTTAAAATACTACATGCTGTCACTCTTGTGGAAGCTAAAAATGTTGATCTCACAGGACTAGAGAGAATAGTGGTTACTGTGGGAAGGGTAGGGTGGTGTTGGGAATAGAGTGAACTTGGTTAGCAGGTACAAAATTAGAGTTAGATAGGATAATAAGTTATCTTGTTCTATAACACATAAGGGTTACTGTAGTTAATAATAACTTATTATATTTAATTATACTTATTTCAAAAGAGATAGATGAGAGGACATTGGATATTCCTAATACCCAAAACAAACAAAAAAGATACACATTTCAGGTGATAGATTTGCTAATGTTAGCCTGATTTTATCAATACATTTGTTATACACAGATCAATATATCACACTGTACCCCATAAATATGTGTAACTATTATATGTCAAAATGAAAAATAGATAAATAACAAATACATGTTTTGGAAAAGTGGCATTAATTCTGACCCCAAGGGCATGTTGAGGTCAGTGACCTCATGGTAGTGGTCAGCAACTCAGGCCACACACTTTACTGAGAGCCGCCCTTCTCTTCTCATGGTTTGGTCTCAGCTTATTATTCTTTAAAAAGACTTTTTTTATTTTACTGACCTGTCTTTGTTCTCCACTTAAATATAAATGTTTCATGGTTTTCTTTCTCCTTTCCTTCTACGGGTTTTCTCAAGAAAAAAAAATTGACCATTTCTGTATTTTGAACTGTAACCCTTTTACTTCATTCATCTCTAATGTGTATCTGCAGAAATAATGTTTCTCCTGACCCCTAACATTAGATTTCTCCCCGCCTAATAAATGTCACTTCTTGGAGGTTTTCTAGAAAGCTCGGATGTGTTGTAGATGGTTTACTGCTGGGGAGCGGCAGGCAGCAGTAGCACCCAGTCAACCAGTAAGTGGTTTGATGTGACTTAATTATGTGTAACATAGACTGGGGACTGAAGCAGGGGTAAGTTTAGGAAGTTGTCACAACACTCTAGATTAAAGTTTTCTACTTTTGAACTGTTGACATTTTAGCTAGACAATTCTTTGTTGTAGGGACCTGCTCTATGCATTGTAAGATATTTAACATCATACATGGTCTTCACCCATTAGAATATAATATTATCCTGTCCACAGTTGTGATCATGAAGTTATACCTTGGCCCTGTCAAATATTCCATTGGAATCAAAATCACCCTTAGGTGGAAACTCTAATTAAAGGGTTAGCAACTCCTGATAAAGACTATATTTATTTATTCTTTTTTTTGTGTGTGTGTGGTACTGGTGATTGAACACAGAGGCATTCTGCCACTGAGATACACCCCTAGCCCTTTTTATTTATTTATTTATTTTGTTTTGAAATAGGACCTTGCTAGGTCGCTGAAAGTCTCACTAAGTTGTTGAGGCTGGTCTGGAACCTTAAACCCTCCTGTTTCAGAGTCTCAAGTACTGGGATTACAGGTATGTGTCACCATGCCCAGTATAAGTGAGATTAGCCAATCACAAAAAAAGAAGGGACATAAGTTTTCATTAATATGTGCAACTTAGGGAGTAGTGGGGACACAAAAGGGATTCCAATGACAATGGAGAACCCTCAGTAGTGCAAGGGAAGGGGTACAAGGGAAGGGGAAGGGTAAGAAAGAAGTGAATCTATGGAATTACTGTCATAAACAATGTGTATGTATGAGATTATACCAACATCATTCTCAGTGCTACATGTGGAGTAGGGGGAGGCGGGGGGGGGAGGGACACCAAGAGCTGTGTGCATGTATGTTAACACCAAACTGATACTCATTGTGATGTGAGACTACAATGCACCAATAAAAACATAAAAGAGACCTATATTCAAAAAGAAACAAAATGGAGAATGAAATTAAGAGTTATTTTGGAGGAAGATTCAGTGAGGTTAATGAATTAATATACAAAGAGAAGAATAATGACAATATATAAAAGAAGAATCTCAAGTTGCTTTCTAGGCTGGTTTAAGGAATTCCTGTTTCAAAGTTTTCTAGTTTTATATTTTTATCTTCTATGCCTTTCTTCATACTATTCCCTTTACCCAAATTTTTCTTGCACCAACCATATACAGTTGGCCCTGAATTTCCATTCCCTCTACATACACGGATTCAACCACGCGAAGATCTAAAATATTTGAAGAAGAAATTGCAATTGTACTGAACAGGTACAGACTTTTCTGCTTTTACAACAATTATTTACATAGAATCTACATTGTATTAGGTATTATTATAAACAATCTAGGAATAATTTAAAGTACAGTTAGTCCCCAACTTATGATGGTTCAAGTTACAATTTTTTGACTTTACAAAAGTAAAGTGCAAAAGAGAAACACGTTCAATAGAAACCATACTTTGATTTTTATCTTTTTCTGGGCCACCAACATGTGTTGTGGTATGTTTTCACTTCTGGACAGCAGTAGGAAACAGCAGCATCCAGTCAGTCATGTGACACTCTATGATGTACTGTGATGCTTAGTTACGATGATGTTCAGTAGGTGAGGCATATTAAATGCATTTTCAATTTTAGATGTTTCCAATTTACAATGATTTCATCAGCATGCAATCCCATTGTAAATTAAAGAGTGTCTGTATACAAGAGGATATGCACAGGTTATGTGAAAATACTACAGTATCTGTGATAAAGCAACTGAACATCTACACATTTGATGTCCAGGAAAGGGGATGGATAAGATATCCAATTCTGTGGATATAGGGACAATTGGAAGTTTAATAAAGTTGTATATATTGTTAAGGAACGCCCAACAAAAATGTTAACTTACCACCATTGTGACCATATTCCAACTTGTACCCTCTAACACAGACAGATGATTTTCTCCCTTCATGGAGTCACAAGCTACCATTAGTTATTTTATATTAGGTTTACTTATCAAGTCTTCAGTATCACTTTTTATATCCCTTCACAATTTATCATAATGCATGGAATATTATAAGTACTTACACATGTTGAAGGATTTACTACAATCAAAACAGCAATATTTTCCCAATGCACACAATTATTATAACTATCGATATTCAATGCACATTAACATTCCTATTGATTTTGATACAATAAGTCTACTATGGTCTCTATTTATTTGCAAACTTTTGTTTGAATAGAGCAGGTAAAAAGGTACATAGAATATAATTTCAGGAATATAAATTATGAAAATGTAAGACCATTAAACATATACTATTAAAACTAGAATTTTATGAAGTAACTCAATAACCATTCCATATGTAACAAAAAGGATGATAAACACTGATTGAAAGGAAGGTAGGTGATTTCCTAAGAGGCACAAAACTTGTATTATATTAGTTTGTGGACATTTTCTTAAAGTTATTTGTTTGATGAATGAATGTGGTCTTGGACTCAATGGGAAGGGACATGTGAAAAAGTTATATTTCCAGTGCTCTCAAATAGGAAGTTTGAAATTTAAAACTATAAATGTTCTATATTGTCAAGAAAAGATGGGAGAGGTTATAGTCACATTTTAGAAAAATCCTTATGAAATTAATAAAAATATAATAAATTGTCTGTGCTCAGAATAAAAGATTAAAGTAACTTTGGCAGCCAAAATATTCCAAAGTAATTTTTACAAAACTTTGTCTCCATGGGTCTGAACCAAATGAATTATCTTCCCTCATATCACCTCTGATGGAGCATCCTTATTGTGTTATTGTAAATTTTTTCACTGAGAATCATGACTTGAATTTCTTCAATCTTAAAAATAAACGTCTTTCTGCCTATAATAAAATATGATTGTTTTTCTAGATTGTTTACCTCACTCTAATTTTAATTTAAAAGAGATTTTGTATGTTTAAAATTTTAAATACAAACATGTGTTTTATTGTGTTACCAGGCAGAATTCTGTATTATATTTAACATATATAAGTTGTTATATATTTTACATTGTTTGAATATCAAAAGTGCAAAAGTAATTGCACAAAATGAAAACATGAATATTTTAAAGTTTATGTTGTCTGCACAACCTCCAAAATTGAAAACACTTGATTTGAATCAGCCAACTAAAAATATAAAATATTTGAAAATATTATATTTGTATTGCTTGATTGAAATCAGTCATTGTGCTGTTATTTCTGCCATGGCAAATCTATAAGACAGGCTGTATAATTCCTCTTCTAGTCTCACAATGCACTGTTTTACATATGTCTTGGTTCAAGTATATAGGGAGTCATCAGTTGGTCATTTCTGTATAATTATGACCACAGTCTTATCCCTTGAATGAAGTATAAATTACTTCCCTAGAGCTTATTATCTATATGACACTGGCAGTTTGGATCACTGGTAAAAGCTTTCATTTTCTCATTTTTGAAAGTATGACTTATAATTCAATACTGTGTGAAGAAATGAAAGAGACACTGCATTTAAAGTGCTTAGTGTAATGATTAGTTCCTCTTAAACTCCAAGAAAATATTAGTGATAATTATAATTAGAGGGCTGGAATAACAAACTCTGGGGTTATAAAATTCTCCAGAACCTACAAATTTGAAATCCCAGTTAAATTTTTTTTTTATGTTTTTATTGGTGCATTGTAGTCTCACTTCACAATGAGTATCAGTTTGGTGTTAACATACATGCACACAGCTCTTGGTGTCCCTCCCCCCC
>PVJS01018242.1:0-35122 GCA_004027185.1 Glis glis | reverse complement strand
GGGATTGAACCCAAGGGCATTCTACCTCTGAGCTACATCCCCAGTTCTATTTTTTATTCTTTATATTGAAACAGGTCTCACTAAGTTATGGAGGGCCTCACTAAGTAGCTGAGGCTGGCTGTGAACCTGTGATCCTCCTGTCTCAGCCTCCCAAGTACTGGGATTACAAGCATGTGCCACCATGCCCGGCTCCTGTTTGATTTTTATTTGGAAACAGGGTCTCACTAGGATGCGGAGGGCCTCACTAAGTTGCTGAGGCAGGCCACGAACCTGTGATCTTCCTGTCTCAGCCTCCCAAGTACTAGGATTACAGGCATGTGCCACCATGCCCGGCACCAGGGATTATCTTATTGGCAACTCAAAGAAAGGAGCCATGTGGTTGGTGGATGGTGAGGACTATTCAGAAGAATCTTGAACTCTAACCCATGTGATGTGCATTTCGGAGTCCCAGACCCAAATCACAAGCCTGAAAACATTCAAAGGTCATGGGAATTCCTAACATGAGTCCTTCTCTAAGTCAAGTCAAGCAGGAGAACCCTAGGTCTTATCCATACTGATGGGATTTTAGTCAGCCTCCAGAAGTTGTTAGGATTCAAAAATGTCACCAAGTGTCTATGGAGTGCTCAGTCCCTTCCGGTTATGACAACAGAGTTCTGGCTTCACTGAAAACCGTACTCCTGTGCCAGGCATTTATATATATTGGTAAATAAAACTATAAATACTACTTTATTTCCATTATGAAAGGGATTTCAAGGTAAAATACACCATGGATATATAGCTCTATTAGGTTTTAGAAATTGAAAAGCAAACCAGGCATGGTGGCACATGCCTGTAATTCTAGTACTTGGGAGGCTGAGACAGGAGGATTGAAAGTTCAAGCCCAGGATGGGCAACTTAGTGAGACCCTGTTTCAAAATAAAAAATAAAAAGGGCTGGGAATGTTGCTCAAAGGAAGACTGCCCCTGGGTTCAATCCCCAATACCATCAAATAAAAAAAAAAAAAGAAAGAAATTGAAAACCAAAAGCCATGGGAACTGAAATTAAGAACTCTTTGAGGACAAATTTAAGTATTATTAGAAAAAAATAAAGTTCTTTCATTGACAGCACAAAAATAATAATGTCCATTTGTACTGCATCAAAGTGCAATTTATAAGCCATTTTCATGTGTTATCTCATTTGGCCCTCACAAAGCCCGAAAAGGTAAATAGGACATCCTGCCAATGAAACGACCAAGGTGCAGAGAGCTCAGTGGTTGCCTGAGGTCACAAAAGCCAAATGGCTTTGCCGGGTCTCAAGTTCAGGTCTTTTGTGTTTGTGCCCACTATTCTTTCCCCAGCACCAAATGTCCTCTGACATCCCCAGAGATATTTATAAAGGACTTGGAAACTCACCAAACTGCTCGCTTGGAGATAAAACATCTGAACAATGAGGATTTCCCTAAGAACGGGTATTTTTGGAAAAGGCACAGGTGTTGGGTAAAAAATGGAGAGCCCTTTGGGGAGTTTCTGTTTGACTCATTTATCACACTTAATGGAATCCTGCAGGGAATCTCCCTGCCAATGTTGATGGCAGAGTCTACAGAAGTTCCCCCAAAGTTAGGGGAAATTCCTTCGGTGCCTGCAGGCCAGCAGAGATCTTGTGACAGCTACTATACAGCCAAGCGTGAGAAACCAGAGATGGCAGTTGCTATCTATTCTTCAGATCTGAATTTTTTTTTTTCGGTACTGGGGATTGAACCCAGGGGCATTCTACCTCTGAGCTACACCCCCAGCCCTATTTTGTATTCTTTATTTTGAAACAGGGTCTCACTAAGTTGCGGAGGGCCTCAGTAAGTAGCTGAGGCTGGCAGTGAACTGGGATCCTCTGGTCTCAGCCTCCCAAGTACTGGGATTACAAGCATGTGCCACCATGCCCGATTTAGATCTGAATTTATATACAAGGAAATTCAGCCACCTACCAGGGATAGGAGATATCATTTAATGCACATTTTTAAATTCTTAGTTTCTCTCAGGTGACAGTATTCATTGTCATCTGTAAACTAGGAAAAATGTATGTCTTTATATTCTTAAGTAAAAATTTTCTGTGCTACACCATAAAGCTCTTTTGATTGTTAAAGAAGAGGCATTTTAACCCAAATTTAATACATTTGCTCATCATGAAGTTTTGACAAGTTGTATAAAACACTGTCATGTAGAGATCATATGATCAAGTAACTATAGATGCAAACACTGGAGTATTAGGTTTTTATTAGTGTCTATTGTCATAGATTTAGCAACTTTGACATAACTGTTTTGGTTTTGGAAAATAATACATAGCTGCTCATTGGGAAAATTATAATAAGTGAAACATTTCAAGTTCTAAATTTTGTCAAAAGATATATTTTGTCACAATCATATTCCAAAATGTAAAAAGCTACACTTGGAAGGTCTAAATTCAAGTTTTGGCTCTGCCACTAATATGTACATGACCTGGAAAGTCACTTGGCTTCTTTAAGTTCCTGCTTCCTTGTTTTTAAAATGAAGTGGTTAGGCTGCATGTGGTAGCACACGCCTGTAATTCCAGTACTTGGGAGGCTGAGAGAGAAGGATCTCAGGTTTGAGGACAGCCTCAGCAACTTAGCAAGGCCCTCTGCAACTTAGTGAGATCCTATTTCAAAATAAAAAGTAAAATAGGGCTGGGAGTATAGTGTGGAGGTAGAACCCTCCTGGGTTTAATCCCCAGTGCCACAGGAAAATAAAATATAATGAAGTGGTTAGATAATCTTGAACATGAAGTCAAAATAAAATAAGGTCTGTCTATTCACAACTCCAGGTTCTGAAACAGTGAGTGGTATATGCGTTATCATTCAAAAAATACTTCTTTCATGAACATATGGTGACTTATAATTGGAGCATTCCACAATTCTGTGATAGAAAGGTTTGGACATATGAAATCATCACAATATAAACAGGTATGCTGTGTTCACACAAACGTACACACTAAAAATGAGAAGATGCCAATTATTAGGTGAACTTATGTAATTCCTTTATTAGAAAGAAAAAGCAATTAAAATAATCGATATCCTAAATCTATTGGAATAATATAATTTCCCAATGAAAAATCAAATTTAAGGAAGAATGACAGAATTTTTAGAAACTGAGATTTTTCATTGAGACACATTATGAAAAGGCTTAGAGTTTATGTATCTTTATACATATTCATACATACTAATGAAGAAGCAATCTAAGGCAACTAATTTAAAATCAGATATGTGTTTCCATTTATTTTCTTGGAAGGTAAAGATATGTTAGCAGAAGACCAAATTGATGAAGATTACTTTTGATTTGATCATATCTCTTAAAGCACATTGGGCTGGCTAAAATTGGTTGCTTTGTTCCTGAATTTTTGCTCCTCAACAATGCCTCATTTTACATTTTCCTTTGCACAATTTTTTGAATTTGTCTTTTCTTTTTACGCAGCTTTCCTCCCGCTCAACCAAAAAGTCTTTTGCTCAGATTAAACTCATTTACCTAAAGGAATGAATATGCTTATTTCTCAGAGGTAGTTACATTTTAAAAGAAAATCACTTTCTAAATGAATCTCTAATTGGCCAAATTTCAGGCACTATAACCATCTCACTGAATTTCAGGTCCTTCTCATGTCCTTTAAAACATATTTTTTAGGCAATTGTCGAGTACAGTGGTTTTTTCAAACCTGAAAAGTCATAGGGAAATTAGGCAGCAGCCCAGTGTGCAGAAGAGATAAGGGGTTAAAGTACTGGGTTTGAGGCAGTGATGAGGACCCCAAGCCCTCTGTACTCAGTCCTGCTTCCTTCCACTACCTCTGCAGAGGTTTGCACTCCAGAACAGCCCTGGTAAGAAGCCAGCCCATATTCTCACACAAATGCACACAACATAAGGTGGAAGAATGGGCAATATATACGTAGATAATTCACTCTTGAGGATGCTAGAGGAGCCCATAGATGTCTATTGTTTTTTTTATTTTTTATTTTTTTGCGGTACTGAGGATTGAACGCAGGGGCATTCTACCTCTAAGCTACACCCCGGCCCTATTTTGTATTCTTGATTTTGAAACAGGGTCTCACTAAGTTGCGGAGGGTCTCACTAAGTAGCTGAGGCTGGCCGCACACCGGGATCCTCCAGTCTCAGCCTCCCAAGTACTGGGATTACAAGCGTGCGCCACCACGCCGGCCGTAGATGTCTATTGTAATCATGAATCACATACACACTTTTTGAGAATGTGGCAAAACAAGGAGTGAACAGAGTTAGCAATTTAGATTTAGTCAATTATTCTCTACTTCTATCTCATGTTTGGAATTTGGTGTGGGACATGGTTGTCTTGTATGATAAACAAGATCAGCTAGGTATGTACTTGAAATCAGGTATTACTAGCTCCTTTAGGAGAATTGGATTTTCCCTAACTTGGCTTTTCCCTTAACTCAAATGTCAAATGTAATCCGACCACCTCTGAAGCAAATCTCCCAGTGGTATTTTCCCAGCAGAAATGAGGTTGAAGAAGATGGCCTGCAGAGACTGCACTGATCCTCTCTTAGCTGGGCTTCAGCCATGCACTTCTCACCATTCAGGCATGTCCAACCGTATAGTCCTTAAACAAACTCTCTCACCTTACCCCCAAACTTGTCCCTCTTCTGAGTTAATGGTTAAATGGTTCTGCCACCTTCCCTGTCACAAAGCAAAAACCTTAGAGTCACCATGAAAACAACCACCATTAAATTATTGGGCTCTAAGATAGATGCATCATGTAGATTAGGATTTCTCAGCCTTTGTGCTCTTGGCATTTTGGCCTGGATAACTTTTACTGTGGCGGCATCATGTGCATGGTAGGGTGTTTAGCAGCATCCCTGGCCTCTACTCACTAGATGCCCGTAGTCCCACACCTTGCAGGGTTTACAGTGAAAAATATCTGCAGGCAATGCCCAATTTCTACTGGAGGCAAAATCAACACCATTTGAGAATAGACTGAAGTTGCTCACAATACACCAGAAGGTAAGTATTGTACCTTCATGTCATATCTGGGCCTCTGGGAATTAAGAGTCATCCATGGTCATATTGATCCAGTTATAGATAATTTCATACTATGCCCTGTCCCGAAGCACAGCAGGCATTTAAAGGGTTAAAACGGGTGGCTTCTTATGGAGCCCGGTCTGGTAGCATGCAGGCTGCAGCTGAAACTGCTGGGTGGGCATGGCAATGAGATAAGATGGAGGCAGACCCTGAGAGAAAGTTAAAAAGTTACAGACCTTCAAACTTAGAGGGGACAAAACAGAGATAAAAAGTGAATCAAGGCTATCTACCCCCTTCCCTCTTTCTCTTTCTCTTTCTCTTCTCTCTTTCTCTCTGTCTGCTTGTAATAAAAATTTGCTTAAGCATTGCAATCAAAGGAAGTCTCCAGGCTTTTTTCCCCAAAACTAGCCTAGGAGAAGAACCCACAACTGGGTGGGTGACCAACCACCCAAAACCGTTATGCCCACCCCAAACCGTTACATCTTTGGCGACCCAGATGGGACTTGATAAGAGGCTTCTCAACTGTAACAATATGACCAGCATGTGACAGAATTGATCTCAAAGTACTGTAAGAGCTCCCTCTCTTTCCCTCTGTGGCCTCTGTGCTCAATTTTCTCTTGCATCTCGTTTTTTATCTTTTTTTTTTTTTTTTGTAGGAGGTAGTGGGGATTAAACCCAGGGGCATTCTATCTCCAAGCTACATCCCCAGCCCTTTTTATTTTCTGTTTTGAAACAGGGTCTTGCTAGGTTGATGAGAGTCTCACTACTTGCTGAGGCTCGTTTCAAACCTGCTATCCTTCTATCCCAGCTTCCCAAGTAGCTTTATCTAATTATGTTAATCTTTCATTTGGAAGATCTTGATTTGCCCTCTGCTTTCTATTTCCCATGCTATTGCCCTAGTTCAGATCTTTCTTCCTTTCTTCCTTTCACTGGGTATTGAACCCAGAGGCATTCTACCTCTGAACTACAGCCCAGTCTCCACCCCCCTTTTTATTTTGAAGCAGGGTCTGGCTACATTGCTGAGGGTTTCGTTAATTTGCTAAGGCTGGCCTCGAGCCTACAATCCTCCTGTCTTAACTTTCCAAGTACTGGGATTACAGGTCTGTGCCACTACACCTATCTTCAGATCTGTATTTCTTAATTACATTATAAGAACTAGGCTCTTAGTTTATCTCCCTGATTTCAATCTCTTCATCTTTCAATCTCCTTTTCACATTGCTAGGATCTAACTTTCTCAAATAGATACTATTCTATAACTGCTCTATTGAAAAACCTCCCTTGCCTTCCACATGCCTACAGCAAGGGTTCCCAAAGGGTGGTAGTGGGATGAGCAGCACTGGTATCACCTGGAAACTTGTTGGAAATGCAGACCCTGGGGCCCTACTCCAGACCTACTGAATCAGAAACTCTATGGTTGGTGGCTACTTTTTTTTTTTTTTTTTTTTTGCGGTTCTGGGGAATGAACCCAGTGGCGTTCAACCTCCGAGCTACACCCCCAGCCCTAGTTTTTATTCTTTATTTTGAAACAGGGTCTCACTAAGTTGCAGAGGGCCTCACTAAGTAGCTGAGGCTGGCCATGAACCTGGATCCTCCGGTCTCAGCCTCCCAAGTACTGGGATTACAAGCGTGCGCCACCACGCCCGGCTTGGTGACTACTCTTTTCACACACCCACCACTTGGCTCTGGCGCTCCCTGAAATTGAAGAGCCTTGGTCCTCAACACCTTAGGGCATAGAGACCCCGATCCTAGTCCTACCTGTTCCTCGCCACTGCCTTCTTCCCCCGTCCCTCCCCTACACATTTGCCACCTTTCACTTTCTTTCATTAGCTATCACACATGAGTTTGTCTTTCTGTTCTAAACACCAATAATAAGACAGTCCAGCTCCTCAGTGGCTGTGGTGACTGGGGCTGGGGTGCTCCCATCACGCCACACTACCTCAAGCTAGGTACACAGCATGGCATTTTAATCCACAAGCTCCTGCCATACAGTCTCCTCGTGAACTCCCATGTCTTTTGTGGTTCATTCCTGTGTGTGTGTGTTATTTTGTTGTTGTTGTTGCTGTTATTGCTGGGAATTGAACCCAGGGGTGTACTACCTCTGAGCTACACCCCAGCCCTATTTTTTTAAATTTTGAATCAGGGAGCCGGGCATGGTGGTGCACGCTTGTAATCCCAGTACTTGGGAGGCTGAAACCGGAGGATCACAGGTTTGTGGCCAGCCTCAGCTACTTAGTGAAGCCCTCCACAACTTAATGAGACCCTGTTTCAAAATAAAGAACAAAAAATAGGGCTGGGGGATGTAGCTCGGAGGTAGAATGCCCCTGGGTTCAATCCCCAGTACCCCCCCAAAAAATAAATAAATAAAATAATTTTGAATCAGGGTCTTGCCAAGTTGCTAAGACTGGCCTCAAATCTTCCATCCTCCAGTCTCAGCCTCCCAAGTACTGCGATTACAGGTGTGTGCCACCACACCTGCCCAGCTCATCTGTGGCTCATTCTTAAATGTCCCTTTCCCTGAAATAGTCTGGGGGCTAACTCCTAGTTCCCTCCTCTGTCTAGCCACAAGGCTGCCTGTCATTTAACTTACCCTAGGGTGCCATTCCCATTGGTTTACCTGTCTCTTAGAATACAGGAAGAGACTTCTAGCATTTTTGTATAGCCATTGTGTCCTTGGTAATCCTCCCACACAGACCAGAATCATCTGGTAACCTTTTAAAAATGTAGATGCCAGAAGTTACCCCCAGACCTACAGAAACACTCTAACAAATCCTTATTTTAAAAAATCACCACACCATAGTTGAATCATTGCATAGTGTCCTGCAAAGTAGGTATTTAGTTAGTATTTCTTTTTTGTGTGCGTGGTCCTGGGGATTGAACCAGAGGCTTTCTACCTCCAAGCTACACCCCATCCCTATTTTTTTATTAATTATTATTATTAGTAGTAGTAGTAGTAGTACTGGAAGTTGGACCTAGAGGCATTCTACCTCCAAGCTATGTCCCCAGCCCTTTTTATTTTTTATTTTGAAACAGGGTCTCACTAAGTTGCTGAGGCTGGCTGCAAACCTCTGATCCTCCTGTCTCAGCCTCCAAAGTACTGGGATTACAGGCATGCACCACCACGCCTGTAATATTTCTTGACTGTCTGGTCAACTGTACCTAGCCCACAGCTTGCTTTCCCAGCTTTGTGTGTGTGTTTTTTTTTCTTCTTCTTTTGATTTCACTTTCCACTTCCTCTAACTAGACAGTACTTGCACTGTAACAACCAAACAGCAGTTATCACTAATAGAAACAAAATTTTGTTTAGTTGATTTTAGGTATTGATCTAATCTCTGGTATCTCAAGGTAATAATGTTCACAGCCTCAAACAGCTCAAATTGGGAATGCCTGTTAAACAGTTCCTAAAGTGTCTTTCAGGATTCTAAACGTTTTGCGGCTACTCCGTCACAGGATTCCTGTTTCTGATCATAATGATCCTTAGGCCCTTAGGTGGTTGCTTGTGAGGCCTTAAACTAGTTCCGGGAGCCAAGGGATTTAGATCCACATCCCGGTGGGGGGCGGGGTGTGGCTAGGGGCCCTGCCCAGCGGATAACCCACCAGCGGGTCTGAGGAGCCTTGGTGGAAAATGAATGGGGAAGTTCTTGGGGCGGGCGCAACCTGCAGCTGGAAGGGAGAAATCGAAACTCAGCTTTAAGTTAAAACCGCTGTCCTGCTCTTTGGACTCGCCTCTCGAGACTCCCAGCCCGCATCCCTCCCGCAGCGGGCCGCGGGCTCTGAACATGTCCACCCTTCGCACCTACTCGGCCTCCCAGGACCCCCGTGGACCCCGCGGGGAGCTGGGCCCATTGCAAAGCCAGAGACAGGGTTTGGGGGCGGCCTCCGAAGGCCCTGCGCGGGAGAGCCTGGAGCAAGCAGGACCCAGGAGGTGAGTATTTAACAACTTGTCTTGGTGGGCGGGACCCCAAACATACAGGCACCTTTTTGATCTTTGGAGTTTGAAACCATAGGGGCCCTATGATAGGGTTTCTGAGGAAATGAAATATCATTTGCTTAAATAAAAGCATCCATGAATGGCCTTATGCTATGAATCTTACAGTTGGCGTGTCCTTTACTCAATACCAGAGCCCCTATTCCCTTTTTATTTGTTGTTGTTGTTGTACTGGGGATAGAATCCAATTCCACCTCTCAGCTACACCCCCAGCCCTATTTTATTTTGTTATTTTGAAACAGGCTCTCACTAAGTTGCAGAGGGCCTCCCTAAGTTTCTGAGGCTGTCCTTGAAGCTGTGATCCTCCTGCCTCAGCCTCCCAAGTACTGGGATTACAGGTGTTGGTTTGGCTACCACTTCCTGCTTCCCCCATTCCCTTTGATAACTGCTTTACTGATTCTTGTGATTGGCTACAGGATTGAAAGATATGGGTGTGTGGGAACCACCTGGGTTCCTTATTAATTTTCCAGGTAGCTCCAGAATGTATATTCCAACTAAGTGTGAAGATAAGTTTTCCCTTATTGTTTTAAAGAAGTGTGCCCTAATCGCAATCACCAGATCGGAATGGGATAGACAGAGGATCCAAATATTGCCCTTAGGAGCAAGTTTGTACCCCCAGCTGACTCCTTGATAAACTAGCCTGCTGGGGCCAGGGGAGTGGGGCTGAGGGAGTGAGGACTAGGAGACTCAAGGTTGCAATGTGCCCTAAGCAGTAACAGATAGGAAGCATTTACGCTTGGCCTTTGGTTCAGGATTGCAGCATCCTGGACGTGCTTGTTATGCAGGTGTCAGTGATCTTCCCTTTCCACCCAATGGTCTGAGCTGCTTTCACTCCACACTACAGTTTGTAAAGACACTGCTGCCTTTGAAGTGCTGTTCCTGTGAATTGCAACTGTCCAAACAATTTTTAGTTTCTCTTTTTAATTAATTTATTTTTTAATTGAATTGTAATCATACAACTGGATGGGGTTCAGGGTGGTAGAAGTATACATGCATACAATGGCCAATTAGCCCTCCCCCAATTCCCACCCCCATTCCCTCCCTCTTCCCTCTTTCTCATGCTCAGCATAGTAGTTGACTTTGGTAGATTTGCATATGTACATCCTGTGCATTAGGGTGTTTCCCTCTTCCCCCCTCGCATGCCCCCTGAGGTATTTCTCCTTCTTTGCTCATCTGAGGTTTTCTCCATCTTTGTCTGGAGTCCCTCCTATGCCCTATTCTACCTATCTTCCGCATATTGGGGAAGAGCATCCAACTTTTCACTTTTTGTGACTGACTAATCTCACTAAGCATGATGTTCTCTAATTCCACCCATTTTCCTGCAAATGATGTAATTTTGTTCTTCTTGATGGCTGCATAAAATTCCATTGTGTACATATCGCATAGTTTTGTAATCCATTCATCTGTTGATGGGCATCTTGGCTGGTTCCATAGTTTGGCTATTGTGAATTGTGCAGCTATAAACATAGATACACATGCATTAGTCTGGTAATTTGGTTTCCATTCTTCTGGGTAGATACCTAGAAGTGGTATTCCTGGGTCATAAGGTAGGTTCATTCCCAGTCTTCTGAGGATCCTCCACACAGTTTTCCAAAGTGGTTGCACTAATTTACAATCCCACCAACAGTGTATTAGTGTATTCGCCAGCATTTGTTATTGTGTTTTTAATGATTGCCATTCTAATTGGGGTTAGGTGAAATCTCAGGGTAGTTTTGATTTGCATCTCTCTGATTGCTAATGATGCTGAACATTTTTTCATACACTTATTGGCTATTTGTATTTCTTCTTTTGTGAAGTGCCTATTTAGTTCACTTGCCCATTTTTTTATTGGATTGTTTGTGTTCTTAGCGGTGAGTTTCTTGAGTTCTCTGTATATTCTAGATATTAGTCCTCTATCAGAGGAGTAACTGGCAAAAATCTTCTCCCATTCTGTTGGCTCTCTGTTGAGGTTTTTGATAGTTTCCTTTGCTGTGCAGAAGCTCTTCAGTTTAATGCAATCACACATATTGATTCTCTTTTTAACGTCTTATGCCTTCGGGCTCTTGTTGAGGAAGTTTTTGCCTGTGCCTGTATGTTGAAGAGTTGGACCTATGCCCTCTTCAAGCAGCTACAAGGTCTCTGGTCTAATTTCCAGGTCTTTGATCCATCTTGAAATGACTCTTGTGCAGGGTGAGAAATAGTTTCTCCTTTTTCAGCGACTTGTCACCTGAAAGACAAATGCTGGTTGCTAAGGAACAGTATATAACCTTATGAACAATAAACAATAGTTTCTTTCATCCCTGACCTTTTGTCCTTTTGTGTGTGTGTGTGTGTGTGTGTGTGTGTGTTACTGGGGTTTGAACCCAGAGGCATTCACCTTTGACCTACACCCCCAGCTCGATTTTATTTCTTATTTGTAAATAGGGTCTCACTAGATTGATGAGTCTCACTACTTGCTGAGGCTGTCCTTGAGCCTACCATCCTCCTGCCTCAGCCTCCCAAGTACAGGGATTACAGGCATGCACCACCATGCCTGGCCCATCCCTGACTTTTGAAAGCATCAGGCCCTTAACAGTATTCAGCTTAGGGATACCCTAAGATGGAGCAGACAGTCTGGAAATCAATTAGAGATGGCTGGATTTCTCTCCTTAGAATAATTGGCATCTTGCCACAGTAAAGCTCATTAATTTCAAAGAACCTACATCTGTGTAAGCTGCAGCACTGAAGAGCAACTGACTGAGGGCATGGACATATGGTCTCCTGTCCAGGAGTGGTTAATGGTAAAAATAATTTACATGACCTTTTCTACTAAAAGCATCTATTTGGATATAGGCATTTATTTGTATGTACATATCATCTCATAAGCATTTGCAGTTGTATCTATCTGTTTTCGTATTTGATTGTAATTACTCCAGAATCTTGCTGGACTAAATTGCTCAGAGAAGGGCAGTTTTCTGATTAGTTTTCCAGGCCTCAGTACCCTGAAGACCTCATTGTGATTTCTAAGAAGATTTGCAAATAGACCATTAGAGAAATTCCTGGAAGAGTTCAATTATCTCTCACAGATTTCTTCCTTTTTTTTTTTATGTGAGTCAGTTGCAGTAAGCAGAGTATATAGGGTATATTCCCTTTTAGGTGATTAACATGTAGGATGGTGTTTGGACCGCTCTGAATTCTTACATTTCCATTCCTCACTTAATATCTACTTTCTGACTTGTCTCCTTTAATGGTAGTGGGAGACCAAGGGGAAGGGTTGAGTGACAAATAACATCTTGATAAAATCAACAAGGACAAGAAGAAATTAAGGTTTTATTTATTTGGGGGAGAGAAATTGGATGCAATTTCTGATGGAAAATTAAGAAGAACAGGAGTATAAAGTTAAGGGCTTTAATTGTGAAGGACTGTTTGTTCAGAATATGAACTTACTTATATGGTAAAGGTTGAAATTTAATCATGTTTTGTGTGCATCCTTCTAATTCATTTGGGAACCCCAGCATGGGGACTAGAAACATGGGCTGTGATGCTAGGTGGACTTGGGTTCGAGTTCTGATTCGGTTGTTCCTTGCTTTCTGAATGATATGCCTAACTGCTTTATGCCTCAGTTCCTCATTATTTAAAATGAGATAATACCAACCTCGGAGCAAATATCCAGTAAATGTTAGGAGCTGATAACCTGAATTCATTTAATAAACATTTACTGACCAAGAACTACGCTGTTACCCTTAAATTGAGTGATTGTGCCTTGAAAAAACACACTGATTTAAAATACCTCCTTACATATGAACAAAATACACTGGTAAAAATCTATGGCAATCACTTAAAATCAATGATTCCTGAGAACCTTTGATAGACTATCTAGCAAGCCTGGGTTTTTTTTTTTTTTTTCATTTTGGTACTGGAGATTGAACCCAGGGGTATTCTTCCTCCAAGGTATAACTCCAGCCCTTTTTATTTATTTTTTATTTTGAAATAGGATCTTGCTAAGTTGCTGAGGCTAGCCTCAAACCTGTGATCCTTCTGTCTTAGCCTCCCAAGAGGTTATAGGCATGCGCCACCACACCCAGTTAAACCTATGTTCTTGATGGTATTTGAATTTAAGTAATTATAACTATTTACTAATTCATACTGAATTTCCCAGTTATTTTTAACCTGGTGATTTTTGTTTATTTGGGGACTGAACTCAGGAGTACTCTACCATTGAGCTACTTCCCCAGCCACTAATATTATTATTGTTATTTTTTATTTTGAGACAGGGTCTCACTAAATTGGCCAGGCTGGCCTGGAATTTATAATCCTCTGCCACAGCCTCTATAGTTGCTGGGATAATAAGAATACACCTGGTGATTTTTGTTTTGTCGCTAAATATTGTAAACTATCCACACAGATTTCAAGAGAAAAAACTTTATACAAATTTCTAATGCAAAATAATCTTTTATCCTCCCTTTTAATATTTTGCTTGTTTGTAAATATCTTCTTTAATGTGCTTTTATTGGTGCATTATAGTCTCACATCACAATGAAAATCAAGTTGACAGTAACATGCATGCACACAGCACGTGGTGCACCCCGCCTCCCCTCCCCCCAATGCAGAGTACTGAGATTGATGTTGGTATAGAGTATTATGTTAAATATCTTTCACTTGTGTCACATCTACACACACACACACACACACACACACACACACAAGACAAAGGCATGAGTTTTTAACCTGGTTTTGCCCAATTCTGAGCAATAGGCTCTTAACTGTGATGGTAATAGAGGGTTGACTTCTATCAGATACTTGCCTATTATCATACCAGCACACCTTGATGCTGCTGGAAATAAAAAGATATTCTGGAAATGAACACATAATGTAGAATTTTACTGCACAGTTACCTTTAACATATTTTATATACAAATTTAGTTTGTCTTAACATATTTGTGGCCTACTTTATATGTAGTACTGTAGAGACTTAAAGCTGAGCAATAATAATAGCAAATACTTACATAGTGCTTACTGTGTAATGATGCATTACTTATACTAACACAATCCTCCCAACAACCCTATGGTAAGAGAGGATCTTTAGTTCTGGATAATTTAAAGCATTAGGAACAAATAACCATTCAACAAAAAGGAAGAGCTTATGAAGCTTACTATCTAATTGATGGGGCAGGCACTTATTAGATAATTACACAAATAAATCTTTACATGTGCTATAAAGGAAAGCCAGTGTCTGAGCTAATCTTGGGAGCAGTAAGTTCTTTTCTAAAAATCCATGTTTAAGCTGTGACCTACAGGATAATGAGAAGTTGTGCATGTATGTGTTTTCTGATACCAAATATGTCATTTCTATACCAACTAACTATGACACCAACTGGGTGTCCTACAATTCTGTCCAATTCTGACTGCAACTATACAGTTAGTGTAGACTCCACAAATTAAGGGCTCTGTCCCAAAAGTCTGCCCCTGATTCAGACTTCAGACACCAGCTACAAATGGGGTTCCCAGACCAGGGAACTACAAGTTTGGGGGTTTCTCACAACTTCTTCCCTCCCCCATCATTGATAATCCACCAGAATGAATCTCAGAACTCACAGAAACCATTATAATTAGAGTTTTATTATAAAGGCTACAACTTAGGAACAGCCAAGTGGAAGAGAAGCGCAGGGCAGGGCACTAGGGGAAGGCACTGGGCAAAGGTGAAGGGCAGTGTGCAGGAGCTTCCGAGCCCTCTCTGGGTAGGCCACCCTCTCAGCACCTTGATGCGCTCGCCACTTGAGCCCTCCCCCAATATGGTGGCTCCAGAGTTTTTATAGAGGCTTTATTATATAGATATAATTCAATAAATTGGTGATTGAATTCAATCTCTAGCCCCTGTTTCTTGCTCAGAGATTGGGGTGGGGCTGAAAGTTTCAACTCTTTAATCATATGGTCGGTTTTTCTGGCCACTAGTCCTTATCCTCAAACTATCAGAGGTCCCCATCATGGGTCCTCTCATTAATATACAAAACAAATCTTCATCCCTCAGAATTCCAAGGGTTTGGGAGCTTGGTACCAGGTCAATGACAATGACAAATATTTACTTTTTAGCTGGGCATGGTGGCGTACAACTGTAATCCCAGTAGTTGGGAGGCTGAGACAGGAGGATTGTAGGTTCGAGGCAAGTGTGGGGTAACTGAGTGAGACCCCATTTCAAAATTAATAGGCCTGGGAGTATAGCTCAGAAGTTCAATGGGTTCAGTCTCCAGTACCACTATCTATATCTTAAATGGCCTTGGTGGCCACCAGAGAAACTTGTTATTCAGATCTTCTTCTTCAAAAGAACTTACCGTGGGGAGCACAGTCAACTGAGAGCCCAGCTGCCACCTTGTCACATCGTTTACAGTCCTTGTTTCCAGTGCTTGTTTTGCTAAATTCTTCCCACCATGTCTGAGCATTCCAGGGACTAGTGCCAGCCTGTTCCTGGCCCATGCAGGACTCCTCTGTTGGGCAACTTTGTCAGAGGGCTCTCCACTCACCCATCCAAGGTTTTCTGAGGACTGTGTAGCAGTCCAAGGCTCTTGCTACTCAATCTTCCTCCCTTCTGTCCTTTCATGGGGATCAGACCTGCTCCTGTTCTCAGGATTTCCTGCCTACCCCTGCTGCTTCCCCTTTTATCCTTTGCAGACACTTCCCTCTACACCTCTTGCATGTCTAACCCCATCTTGGTGTCTGCATCTTAGAGAACCCAAAGTGACATAGCCTCTAAGACACACCATATCCTAGCCACAGTAGTGTGGACAATTTATTTCATGTCCATGATTGACATACTGTCTGCATATTGGGGAAACCAACTCTTTCTCTGTATTTCTTCCCTTGTGGGCCAGAGGATATTCCCTAGTTTCTTTAATCCAACTTTAGTGCTTCTCACCAGCTTGCTTTGCTTGGGGAAGCTGGAAATAACCCTTGTAACTGACACTTTTCCTTCCCTTGATTCTCAGACTTTCAAGGGAAATAACAGGAGAATAAAAGACAGCTTGGTAAGAGCATTCATTAATGACCAATTACGGATTTCTCTCTCTTTAAAAAGCATTATGTTTGTGTTCCATTTTATAAGTGTCTTGTATAAGATGGGATATAAATTGGGATATATGATAATATCATCATTAAGTTTTTTGTTGTTGTTGTTGTTGTTGTACTGGGGATTGAACCCAGAGGCATTCTACCTTTGAGCTATACCCACAGCACAATTTTATTTCTTATTTGGAAACAGGGTCTTGCTAGGTTGATGAGAGTCTCACTACTTGCTGAGGCTGCCCTCAAACCTGCGATCCTCCTGTCTCAGTCTCCCAAGTACTGGTATTACAGGCATGTGCCACCATGCCCGACTTACCATTAAGTTTAATATCAGTTAAAAAAAATTTTTTTTTTGTACTGAGGATTGAACCCAGGGGCATTCTTCCTCTGAGCTACACCCTCAGCCCTTTTAACATTTTATTTTGAAACAGAGACTTGCCTAGTTGCTGAGACTGGCCTTGAACCTGAGATCCACCTGTCTTAGCCTCCCAAGTACTGGGATTATAGGCATGTACTCCTGGCTTCAGTTCAGTTTTTATAAATGTCAGTATTGTGTGTGTGCGCGTGTGTGTGGCATTGGGGATTGAACCTGAACCCAGGGGCATTCAACCTCCGAGGTACACCCCTATCCCTATTTATTTTTATTTTGAAACAGTATCTTGATAGGTTAATGAGAGTCTCACTGTTTGCTGAGGCTGTCCTTGAACCTGCAATCCTCCTGTTTCAGCCTCCCAAGTACTGGGATTACAAGTGTGAGCCACCATACCCGGCTTAAATGTCACTATTTAATGTACATCTTCTGATACCCTAAAGTATGGTTTCTTATGTTTAAGACAGAACTTCTTAAGTCATTCTTGAGTCACCTTAGTTACTTCTGAACTAGCCACAGAAAAGAGTCTGAAGTGCAAATTCTTACATAGTTATTTGAGCCTATAAGAACCACTTTAACTATTCCTTCCTCTCTGCAGTACTCCAGATTTCAATTTCCTCTCTCCATATGATTATGAGGAAATCAGCTTTTGCCTATAGATGCTAAATGGCATGAAAGCATCAGGCTTATTACCCCCTCCTAGAGATGAAGAACTGGGTAATGCTGCTGTTCCTTTTAGTGTCATGAAATAATTGTGCAGCGGAAGAGAAGATCTGTGATTGATTCTAATGAGTAATATTCCTGATGGCTCAATATAGGTGGTTATTCATTAGGGGATTATTTAACTTAATCCCTAGAGGAGGCTCATAAGCATTCAGAAAGTTGGATAGTATTTAACTCTTAGTAATAATGATACGGTTCAATGATCTAGGTAGGTGTTTCAATAATTACCAGATTCAATACTGAACTAATTAGTAGTGTAATGCCTATTTAATTTATTTTTGAAGTGATAAATGTAACAAAGCATTGGAGTACTATGATATCATAAAATAAATTAGTTGTGACCTAGAATAGTTAAGCTGAGTACCCCTAAAAATAATAAAAATCAAAATAACAATCAATATGTCATATATCTCAAATGCTTGGTCATGTGCTAGACCTTGTGCTAAGCATGCCACATGCATTACTGAATTTTATCTTCAAAATAAATACTTTGCCACTTTATAGATGAGGAAACTGAGTCAGGAAAGATCAAATGATTTTTTTCTAAGTGCTCACTTCTTTTCTTTTCTTTTTTTTTTTTTGCGGTACCGGGGATTGAACCCAGGGGCGTTCTACCTCCGCACTACACCCCTGGCCCTATTTTTTATACTTTATTTTGAAACCGGGTCTCACATAGTTGCGGAGGGCCTCAGTAAGGAGAGAGAGAGAGAGAGAGAAAGAGAGAAAGAGAGAGCGAGCGCGCGCTGAGGCTGGCCGTGAACCCTGATCCTCCCATCTCCGCCTCCCAAAGTACTGGGATTACAAGCGTGCACCACCACGCCTGGCACCTCACTTCTTTTCTTAATCATAGAGCCAGTACTCAAACTTGAGTCTCTCTACCAAAGTCTGGATCCTGTCCATCATACAGAGCTGGAGAAGGGAGTGATCCCATCACTAGCTGATGTCCTACCTATGGTTTTATATTCACATCAAGAAGAGAAATTATATAGGCTAAAGAGAATATTACTATAGATGCAGTAATATGACATTTATTTACAGCTGTAGGAGAGAAAACATTTCTCACCCATCCATAGGTTCATGGCTGAGATCTTTATAACAAAAGACATAGTAATAAGAGAAAAGCCTACAAATTAAGTTTGGATGACATAGGTGGCAAAGAAACAGAAATCGTGTGTGTGTGTGGGGGGGTACTGGGGATTGAATACAGGGGCATTCTACCTCTGAGCTACACTCCCAGCCCTTTTTAATTTTTATTTTGAAACAGGGTCTTACCAAGTTGCAGAGGGCCTCACTAAGTTGCTGAGGCTGGCCAGGAATCTGTGATCCTCCTGTCTCAGCCTCTCAAGCACTGTGTGTGTGTGCCACCATGCCAACTGGGAAATCTTATTTTTATGTTTAGATTTGATAAACGGTGAACAGTTGTATGGAAATATGGTTTGTCAGAAGAGAGTGTGACCTAATGGTAATAAACTGGAGAAACTCAGCAAGGCCTGTTGGCTCAGTTTCTTCTTCATGTGTCTGTGCCTTCCTTCTTTTCTTCTGAGTATAGGGAAGATTGCTCTGAAATGAGGGGCTTAAGACCTACTTTAGGGAAAGGTCAGAGAATTCTTTTAAGGCCTGCTTCAAGGAGAGAATGGTGGGAAAGATCAGAGACACCATCCTGCCTCTGCTGTCTTCTCAAATGTCAAGGTGCTGTATTTAGGGGTAGTGTATTCTGGATGGGGCACAACTTTAAAACAATTTGGACAGAAAACTAGTTTGCAAGCCGGTGTGGTGACGCACGCTTGTAATCCCAGTATTTGGGAGGCTGAGACAGGAGGATTGCAGGTTCGCGGCCAGCCTCAGCTACTTAGTGAGGCCCTCCGCAACTTAGTGAGACCGTTTCAAAATAAAGAATAAAAATAGGGCTGGGGTTGTAGCTCAGAGGTAAAATGTCTCTGGGTTCCATCCCCAGCACCACAAAAAAAAAAAAAGAAAACTAGTTTGCAAAATTCACGTTTCTGTGCAGGTCTCCTTTTTTCCTGCTGCTTTTCACAAGAGACAGAGAGCTTGCTGATGGCCTCCTGCTAGAGCACTTTTCTCACTGTCACGTTTCTGAGCAACCTCGGCCACATAATTTTTCAGACTTCTGAAATTTTCAGACTTCCACCAATTTTTCAGACTTCTGATCATAGGCTACGGTGAACAACTCATTTGACATCATGACCTGATGCATGTATGAGTATATATGAGGGTGTATATAATTGAAAAGAAACTTCACAAAAACAGTTCTCACCCTTGGTACATGTGATGCACTCTGACATTTTTCTATTCTTGTTCATTAAACATAAATCCATTGAATTGATTTCACAACCCATTAGTGGCCTACCACCTACAGTTTGAAAAGCGCAGTTCTATGCATGGCAAAAGAGATTTAGTGGATGGAAAGAAAAGACATTTCAATTTGATTAAATCAAATTTACCTTCCTGTTTATGCAGGAGGGTAGAAATTATGGTCTTGTTTAGAATGAATTTCCAACTTTTTTGCTCCTCAGTGTGGTATGCATTTGCAGTCTGCCAAGTCTTGGGGAGCAATCATTTTTGTTCAAATACAGTATCATCAAAAATGAATGGACATTTTTCAAAAAGTCTTTGACAGCTGAAACAGTGAAACAATAAATCAACAGGATGATGAAAGCTCAGAAACACATAATACCTATAATGATCAGTAGAAGCATAGCAGAAATGAGAAAAAAATGAAACTTAGTTCAATTACACAGTAAGGTTACTTACTTGAAAGTCGGTAGAGTGCTGTAAGGTTATACATGTTGTTAAGGTTAATTGCATCTATTCAGAATGTATTTGAATCTGAAACAAAAGCTTAAGAGAAAAAAAAATCAAAGGGAGAAGACTGCTTTTGAAGGGTCTGCTCTATATCAGAGAATCAACTGATGATGGTTTCTTTGTTCTATGTTTATAATCCTCCCTCCCCCATATGAAGACTTAAAAAGCAATCCATTAAAGTCCTGTAGAAAAATTAAAGACATTTAGCATGTTAAAATTCAAGGGCTAGTATGGCTCACTGTTTGTTTTGCTATGGTACAAATGAGAATGGAAATCCTGTGCTACCTAATCTGTAAGAAAATCCAAGTCCCTGTTTTAAGAAGTATTTATTTAAAATATTTCCCCACCAAAAAATCTTTGGACTAGTTTCCCCTGATTATAAAAGTTATATCTGCTTGTTATAAAATCTCAAGTATTATAAAAATAATATAGTATATGAAAGTCTCCTGTAATTTTATCCTTTAGAAATAAATGCTTCGAAGAGTTTAGCATAAAGAGATCTTTATTTCTAAGGTGTACTTCTACTCTTCATGCCAAGTAGAATATATTAGACCCATTATGCCCTTTGATTTCTCCTGCTAAGAGAAGGTGCTGTGTAGGAGAAGATTAATTCTATTTCTAATCTTTATTTTAAAATGTGATTGCTATCTACCACATAAGCAGATACCATTTTTCCCATTGTTTTAATATTTAGCTGTACAGGAAGCAACCCTTGTCCTCCCAGTGGAATCTTAGATAGCATCTCCTATGTCGTAGTCTCTAAAAATGGTTAACCTAATTTAACCATGAGGAAATAATCCTTCCTTTAAATCCAGATCACGAGTCATTCTACAAGACAATTTACCTGGACTTCTCAAAAATGTCAGTTGTGATAGGAAAAAAAAGTCAAGGAAATTGTCCTAGATTATGAGTCTACAGAGACATATGTGATCCATAATTGGATCCAGGATGAGGAGGGAGTAGGGAGGATATTAAAATTGAAACAGTTTGGAAATTTGAATATAATTAGGTAATGTATTAAGTTCTTTCAGGTGTGGAAATGTTATATATATGTAGGAGAATGTCTTGGTTCCTTGGTGCTGAAGTATTTAGGGGAGATGTGTCATGACCCTTTAGCTTACTTTCATATGGTTCAGAAAAAAATAGGAGAGAAAAAACAAATGTGTAAAACATTAACAATTGGTAAATACAAGTAAATTAGATACTAGTATATGGCTCTTCACTTACTTATATTTAAATTTTGTTAGATTTACATTTTTTTTTTGGTAATGGAAGTTGAACCCAGAGGCATCCTACCTTTGAGCTACACCCCTAGCCCTATTTTATTTATTATTTTGAAACAGGATCTTGCTAAGTTGCTAAGGACAGCCTCGAACCTGCGATCCTCCTGTCTCAGCCTCCCAAGTACTAGGATTACTAGCATGTGCCACCACACCTAGCTCAGACCTAAAATTTTTTAAGATTAAAAAGTTTGAGAAAAAGTAATTCTAGGTAATATCTTAAAGCTCATTGAGCCTTTTCCTCCTCCTCTTTTTTTTTTTTTTCCTTTTTCTCTTTTGGTACCTAGAGAACTTAAAAGAAGGTTTGTCATGAAGCTGTATACTTGAGATTTGTGCAGTTTACTGTAGGTATATTATATTTCAATGAGTTAAGGAACAAAGCCTGGGATAAGAGCTATGCTACCATTTGAAGGGGAAGAATATTTACTAATCTTTAAAGAGTTATTTATCAATACTACTTTGTTTTGCTTAATAGTTCTTATTACTCCTGGGACACAAAGAATGGAGTCAGGAATCAGGATATACATGTTAGAGGTAAGGGTCAGAACCAAGGATGTAAAAAACAATATTGGAAAAACTAAATTATATATATATGAAATATATATATGAAATATATAAGAAATATTATATATATGAAATGTATATATGAAATATATATATGAAAAAAGATGAAGACAAGGATTAAGTCACAGCATGAAAAAAGATGTACTAGTGACTCAGGGCAAGGTTCTATTACATATAATAACATAGGTATCATATATATTATATACAGCCATCATTACCTATAAAATAGATGTCCTCATAGATTTCTTAAGCAAGGCTTTAGTTCTTGCCTATAAAATAAATCAGAAGGTAGATAGTCTAGAGCTAATGTAGTACAATAGGCAATCATAATAGAACATTTGTTATTTTCTGGTATTGTTCTAAGCATTCTATATCTATACCTTATGAGGTAGATGGTTGTTACCCTCATTTTACAGGTGGAAAAAAACAGAAAAACTAATTTGTTCAAAGTTATGTAGTTAGAAAATAGCAGAATTAGAGTTTGAAGCCAGGTGGTTTGGCATAGATTGGCATGAATGGGGTGGTTTTCAGTCAGACGGCACCGGATTGCTTTTGTCTTTCTACTCTGCCATTCCTTCTGCATGACTTCCATATTCAGGATCCTCATTGACCAAAATAGCTGTTTGAGTATCAGTCACTGCTTCAGCCTTCCAGGAAAGGGGAAAGGAACCTGTAACATGTATAGAAATTCATTTTAATGGCTTCCACTTATATCTTGATGTCCCAAACTTACACATGGGTACACCTAGCTATTAAGGTTGAAGATTACAGTCTTTTAACTGGGCTTATTTTCAACCTGCATAATATAGAATAAGGAGGGAATGAGAATTAATGTTGGGAAGGGCCAGCATCTTTTTTAGTTTAAGAATTGAAGAAAGTCAGGCATAAGGGTGGAAATTATATGATCAAGCTGTCCATGGGCTTTTGGAAATGCAAATGGGTTATCTAAGGAAGAGAAATTTAAATGTATTTCAGCTGGGCGTGGTGGTGCACGCTTATAATCCCAGTACTTGGGAGGTTGAGATAGGAGGATCGCAGGTTCATGGTCAGCCTCAGCTACTTAGTGAGGCCCTCCACAACTTAGTGAGACCCTGTTTCAAAATAAAGAATAAAAAATAGGGCTGGGGGGTGTAGCTCGGAGGTAGAATAACCCTGGGTTCAATCCTCATTACTGCAAAAAAAAGAAAAATTTAAATGTATTTCACATTCCTGTCCTGCGTACTGATTTCAAAGGACTATTAGAATTTTCTTCTGGCTAATGCTCTGTGTTTTGTACATTTGGCAGGGTTATTTATAATAAATATTTGAAATAGCTGAAATGGCTGAGTGTTATGAGGCATCTGTGTTGTGAAATATTGTTCAGCCATTTAGTATTAAGCATGCTACATATATGATTGAATTGGAGAAAACACTTATAAATGAAAGCAAGATACATATTTGTACTTAAAATACAATCACAAACTGTTATAATATGTAGAGAACATAACTTGGATGGAAATTTACTCAAATAAAACTGTAATGGACATCTTTGAGAGGTGAGATTATGAGTGACTTTTAAATATTTTTAAAATACTTTTTTGTATTTTATTCTATGAGTATGTTTCTCTCAAAATTAGAAATTAAAACAAATTTCATTTAAAAATGTTCTATGTACAGATTTAGGTAAACATCACTATATCTTGTATTTTTACTTGAGCAATGCTCAAGACTTGAACATAACCAGCTTTAAGTCTTATTAATAATAATCAAGAGAAAATACATAGTACCTTTGATAAATAAATGGTTTTGATACAAATGTCAATTTCCTTATTATTATTAAGCTATTCTCTCTGCCCCCACCCCCCGGTACTGGGGATTGAACCTAGAGCTCCTCTAAGCTATTCTTAAAAAAGAACATTAATCCTCACTATTCTCTTATTGGAAAAGACAGTCCTTCTTAGGCTTCTTGTACTTTTAAATGTTTTGCTAGGTATGTCAAATCTTACCACTCTTTAACCTGGGCTATTTCTTAGGGTTGTTTACCTAAGTGGAACCAGGAGAGATGAGGTATAATTTCCCCAAGACAAAGACCAGGCTTGCTTACTACCTGCTATAAAAATGGTGGGTTCCCCAAACATAGTGTTTCTCAGCTGTAATGCAAACACAGCGTATGTGCAGCATTCATCATGTTACCTCCATAAGACCTTGGGTCAGAGAGAATAGATGTAAATAAGCCAACGGTCATGCTGCATGCTGTGCCACGAGTAATACATTCCTTTGTCTCTGATCCAGAAGTTTCATGTCTTCTGCCAGGGCCCATGAAATGGTAATAGTGTCCATAAAACTCAGTAGCAGGTTAATTTATTTGCTTGAAGGTAAAGTCACGCATCAAATCATAGATCTGACATCTCTATGTTCTGAAAATATGACTTCCTTATAGATTTACTGAGGAAGCAGTTTTAGATATTTTGTAAACATACCTACCAATTGATTCCCATCTCTACATTAGTCATTGGGTTTTGGCCTCTTAAAGATGGTGGTTCTTATAATATTGCATTTCACATACATTCCTTGTATCTTTAGTGTGACTCCTTCTTGTTAACTTTCTTTTTTCATCTGTGTTTATGGATATGTGTTTTTAAGTGAAGAAATACAACATCTCATATCCACCCTGTGTGGTTGTGCACTTGGTAACTAACTGCCCAGCTAAGGTAGTAATTTGGAACTGAAACAGGTACCAAAACATGTGCCCTAGTATGGGATTACCTCCACCTGAAAGAAAGGGCGCAATTTTCTGATTTGCATAAACTTACGATGTTTCACTAAGACATAGGGATCCTGTGTGTGTGTGTGTGTGTGTGTGTGTGTGTGTGCACGCGCACACACCTCTTTCTTATTTCCATAAAGGTGTAATTTAAACAAAAGCCCTATCTCTTGCTTGCTTGTTTATCTTTACCCTCTGGGTGTCTAGTTCAGCCCTCTAACAGAAACTGTGAATTATACTGATGAAAGAACTAAGCAATTTCATTGGTTTCTTGGGTACACATAATATTTTAAGCTCTGCCGGTTCTGAGACTAAAGAGGATTCATTAACCCATTCACACCCCATATGTGGAATGCTGGATCAGAGATGGCATAACAGGCTTGGGGTCAAGGGTGACTTAGTCTGGTCTTATTCTGTTCCCCACTCCCACCCCTAGGGAATTTAGTCTATTTAAAAAAGAACTTTTAGAAACCTAATACCTCAAAAGTTTTGACTCATGTTGGTTAAAAACAGCAAGCTTCAGATTCCTGCACTGGAGATCATATAATAAAAACCAATATGGAATCCCACATCTAGAAAAATATCCAATGCCTTTAATTACCCCCAAATGCTTCATTTAAAAAATTTTATACATACCCAAGGGTAAGATTTTCTTAAACTATGAAAAATATCAAGTCAATTTCTTTTTTTCTTTCTTTTCCTTTCCTTCCCTTCCTTTCCTTTCCTCCTCCTCCTCCTCCTCCTCCTTCTTTTTTGGTACTGGGGATGGAACCCAGGAGATTCTACCCCCAGCCCTATTTTATTCTTTCATTTGAAACAGGGTTTCACTAAATTGTGAAGGCTGGCTGAGAACCTGCAATCCTCCTGAATCAGCCTCCCAAGTACTGGGATTACAAGCATGCACCACCAAGCCTGGCTCAAGTCAATTTCTTATAGGACAGTAGACTTTTTGCATCTAGTATTCTGTCTGAGATTATCTATAACTTAGTCATCTACCTCTTTCGGAATTTTTACTCTTGACTACATTACCTTTTCAGTCAAACCAAAGTTGTTCCTAATTAGAAATTTAAATTACATCTGATGCAGTTTCTACACACCAGGGGATGTATTTATGTAATACTTTTAGCCAGCCAAGATATTTTTCATAGATTCAACATAACATTTTTTTCACAGGGTGCTTATTGATGAGATGTTATGAAAATTGTGCAAGAATGTACATGTGAGATGCAGTGGTGTAACTCAGAGAGACTACACAAGGAAAATGTGTCTTGCCTGTCTTTTTCCTTTTTCTTTATGGTGCAGAAAGACATTTTTCTCTGTCTTGGGCTAGTCTTCCATATGGTCTCCTTCAGTCTGTCTCACAGCTGTGTGCTGTTGGGAAGTAGAAACAATCTCACCAATTGGGATATTTCATTAAAGTTCAATGAGATAATTAAGGAAACTCATTTTCAAAAGTATATATTTGTTTCAGTGGCTTGAATGTTGCTTAATCAGGAAATGAACAGAATGCTAAGTCTGGGTAGCTTAGCCTTGTCCGGATCAGCAGCTGAGGAGTCAGCCTGTCGAAAGGAATGCCACAGAGGTTAAAACAGCAAAGGCCTTTGCTGTGGGTGGAAACTAATTGGTTGAAAACATTAATAAATTATACTTGCTATCATATCAAGAAAAAGCTAAGAGAACAGGGATGGATATTTTTATCCATCAAAGCATTACCCTCTGCCACATGATATTAAAAAATAAAAAGCAAATCCCTAGTCTTAAACTCCTCTTCTTATTGCAAGTACAGGGATAAAAGCTAAATTACTTGGCATTACTTTATTGCGAATATTATAAAAATGTTTTAGATTTGGCATTTTCAGCCAATAAAATATTGCTGAGATGGTTACCAAGAAATTCTCTAACTTAAAACATGTATTACTAGGATCGCTCTTAGGGTTATACTAAGATGCCTTTGATTAAAACCTTCTAATTCTCAGGACTAGGCAATTTTCTCCCTCTTTTCATGTCCCTGAACTGTGCTCGGCTGCCTATAGTCTACACACATTGGCCAGAGATTGCATGCAGCCTTATACCTAAGACTAAAGATTCTAGTGATGTCATCAGACATTAGATTAGATATTGTAGAATATAATCTTTTATAAATAGATTGATACTTCTTTTCAAACCTTTTCCAAAATTTCCATAAGAAGACCCATGGGCTTGGAAAATTCCTTATGGAGCCCTCTTAGCAAACTCCTGGCATGGAAACTCTTTGCTTTTTCAGAGGCTACCCTTCAAGACTCAACTTGCTCTCCTTCCCTGTTTTCTATTCCTCTGAGGCCTCTGAATCTCTTCTGCCTTGATCCTGACTACTTCCATCATCCCACCTTAATACTTGTTTGAATATCGTTGTGGGGTGTTGTGGTGGTTTCTCAAATTGTTCCTAACTAAATGATAAGTTCTCTTAAAGTGGTTTGTATTAAGGTGGTTTGTATATGCGTTTTGGTATCTCTCCTCAATCCCCAAGCCCCTAACATAATAAGTTCATAATAAGTGCTCAGTTAAGTGGTTGCATTGTTTGAAAGTCTATCAAGAAGCTCAAGTTAAAGGACAGTCATATTTTAGGATTTCAATATTCAATTGAAAAGTTACAGATAGTTATCTGGTCTATGTCAAAAAGTCCTGGGTTTGAGTCTCAGCCCTGTTGCTTAATTAGCCTTGTGATCTTTGGCATATGACTTAACCTCTGTGTCTCTATCAAATATTTATTAATCTTTAAATTCAACTTAAAAATTTCCCAAGACAATGTCTTAATCCTTTTGTGCTGCTGCAACAGTATACCTGATGATGGCTAATGTATTTTATTTTATTTTAATTTAATTTAATTTTATTTTATTTTTACAGTACCGGGGATTGAACCCAGGGGCATTCTACCTCCAGGCCACACCCTCAGCCCTATTTTTTTATTCTTTATTTTGAAACAGAGCCTCACTAAGTAGCTGAGGCTGGCCGCAAACCCAGATCCTCTTGTCTCATCCTCCCAAGTACTGGGATTACAAGCGTGCGCCACCATGCCTGATGTATTTAAAAAGAGGTTTATTTGACTCACAATTCTGGAGGCTGAAAACTCTAAACAGCAAGATACCAGCATCTGGCAAGAGTGTCCTGGCTGCACCACAAAATGGTAGAGAAGCAGAAGGGGAGGAGGCATGTGCAAAAGATGAAGCATGTGGGTGGCTTCACTTTAGAACAACACTTGAGACTAATCCAGTCTTGTGAGACCTCACCCGCTTCTGTGAGATGGGCACTAACGTCTTCTGAGAGTGGTGCCCCATGACCCACATTGCCTCTTAAAGGCCCGGCCACCTCTCAATGCCATTTCATCGGGGGGCCAAGCCTCAACATGAGTTTCTGGTTTGAACCATCTTCCAACCATAGCAGTCAGCATGATTGTTCTATAGCAGTGGTTCTCCAAGTGTGGTACCTAGGTCAAGAACATCAGCATCACCTGGGTACTTGTTTAAAATGTGTGTTGCTGAACTTTACCCTAGAGCTACTGAATTAGAAATTCTGTCCTTTAACAAGCCTACCAACAGGCCCTCCAGGAGATTCTGATGCAAGATAAAGGTTAAGAACTGCTGATCTGCAGAATAGGCAAATCCCTGGCATAGTGAAAAGGTCTATACCACCGTCTTAGCAGACACTTGAAGATTGTGCAGCAATTTTATGGTTGGCGTTTAAATCTACTATCTCATGTTTCAGCTTTAAGGCTCTGTAGAATGGCTCACCACTGCATCATATTCAAGTTTCCAGGTACTACCCACAGAACCGCAGTTCCCTAACTCCTATAAAGCACTGGCAATTGAGGAGCGAAAAATCTTTCTTAGAGTAAACAAAGACTATGTAACAGATAAGGGATTAATTTCCAGTGGCAGTATCCTAATTTTGTATTCATAACGTCATATGCGTGCTAGGCTACACATGCAACTCTGCTGATACACATTAGGTAAGTGGGCATCCAGCAGTCCCATTTGCATGCAAAGATGGTTGCACACCTCACATTTACAAGTTTAAAATTAAAGCCCAGTTCTAAGCTGGCTGAAGGCTTGAGCTAGGAAAATAACGAGATAAGGAAGAAATGGCTCCTGTTAATCAGCACTTTGGGCCTTTATTGTTCAGTCTTTGCTAATTTGCCCTTTGAAATTGTATATTCCAGGATGAAAGGAGGGACTTCTAAGATTATATTTTTTTAAACCTACATTATAAGCTGGTTGTGGTTATCCACAGTATTTCTCCCTATAGCTGTACCCGCATGCATGCTACCCTCTGCTGCTGTGCTATGTTTTTGCTTTATGGAATATTTATGCTTTTGTGTAACCTCGTGCATCAGCTCAATGTAGAGCCACCCCCAGCTCAGGCTCACAGACTGGATCTGAGACATTGTTCTGCTCACTTTTATCACACAGCTACTTGGTGCGAGGCACTGCACCACAGACCTGGAACACACATCAATCAACCACCGTTTCTGCTCTCAAAAGCTCATAGTATGTTAACAGCTTCCTGGTGCCTCAGGGTTGAATATTTTTTCTTCAATGAGTCTTCCCTGATCCATCTGAGCTCCTGATTATGCTGAAACTATGTTCTTGGAAGAATAAGGAATCCAGTGGACCCAGGCTTATAAAAGTAAAGCCTAAAAGCACAAGACTTGTGGCCAGTTGGCTACTCAGGTGGACTGTCAAGAGGAGGTGGCCATATTGCAAATGGGCTGTGCTCTTAGTTTGTGGGAACAAAGAATGCAGTGTTCCCTTTTCTCCCTATGTGGGTCACATGGAAGAGAACGCCAGTCTTAAAGGGATTTATTCATAAGCGCCACCTAGAGGAACGACGGAACATTACAGGGACAGTGTCAAGAATGAGCAGTGATCAGTTTTATCAAGAACCTGTCACTCGACCTACCCCTTTATATTTCCATATTTGACTGTGTCCATTTGTCTTGCTTTGACAACTAGATTGCAAGGTTCTGGAGAAGAGAACTGGATCTTAAGGAAATTACCTTCCACAGTACCCATTTGATGGTGGTGATCATAAGTACAGTGTATTAGAAGGAAGGCTTATTATGCGTTAGTAGTTTCTCATGATAATAACCACTTTTTCTCTTCATTCTAGCACAGGTGCATATACCTTGATAACGCCAAATGAAAACCGGAGACATAAGATACAGAGGAGTATGTATATTTATTCATTTAACATTCAGAATGCGTCTCATTTTCTTTACAATTGTCTTGTTTGGGCCTGATGTACTTTATTTTCTGATTTATATAGACTCACTGAATCTTTTCAAGGTTTTTTTTTTTCTCCTCCTCCTCCTCCTCATTCTCCTTCTCCTTCTCCTCCTCCTCCTCCTTCTTTTGTCTCAGCCTGCCAGCTCCTGGGATTATTATAGGCATGTACCACCACGCCCAGCTTGATGGTTGTTTCTTGGGTTTTGAAGTGACTAGTTTTCTTTTCCAATTCTAATAATTGATGATTTGCTATTTCTCACCTGGCTTAGTTGCTGAGCAAGAGCTGGCGAACCTGGAGAAGTGGAAGGAGCAGAATAGAGCTAAAGCAGTTCACCTGGTGCCAAGGAGGCTGGGTAAGCAAGCAAAGCGGCTGCCTGAAGTGGGAGAGGCAGGGCCACCCGTGGATCCTGCTCCCGCCAGCACCTGCGGGTGTCTGTCTTTCTACAGTAGAGGTTGGTTGGTGGTAGTGCTGCTTGGGATAGAATGCATTTAACACTGAAACAAATGAAGTGTGCAGGTATGTTGTTGCTTCTGGTTTTCTGCAAGGAGCAAATGTACGATGCCACAGTTATGTGAGAATAAAGTGATGGCTTAATTGCCAAATAATTTAGAGCTTCTTAGATGCTCAGCTCTGAAGAAAGCTTACCTGGGGCGCTGCATATGCCCTGTCATAGCACTAGTCAGGATGAGAGGAGAAGCTATCACAGCATATTAATCATGGCAGTTAAACGCTAATGTGAAGGGAGCGTCAATTTCAAACGCAAAGGAGAGTGAGCTGGGGACCCAGTGGTGGGTAAAAAGACAAACGTCACCTGGGTTTTCATTCTGTGGATAGAGACCTTCTGGCTGCCGGAGCCGACGCCGCCAGGGTGATGGATGGTCTGGGCGGCCTCTGCCGGTGTTTGGATCATTCTGATGGAGACCACCTAATGGGAATGATTCACTTTCTTTCTTCCCTTTTCTCTACCAGCAGCAGCTGAGAACTTACAAGGCTGGGTACAGTTTCCACAGATCAAGTCAATATAAACACGCCTTGGGTCAGGGGCCATTTACTGTCATGGCAGTCTTAGAGAAGTATTTTTCCCCCTAGAACACAGGTAAAAATAAGCTATTTTGGAAATCACTTAATCAGTGAAAGTAAATGGTATTACCCATTATTCCTCTGTATTTTATGAAAAACGTTACGCTCAAGTGTCACCTCTATGCCGAATGAGTCACACTTGAGGAATGCAATCAGAAAACAGTCCTTCCTTCCTGTCCTGTCCCCTCCAACTGGCTGTGTGGAACTAGCCTTTCCCATGTCCTTTGCATGGAATGAGGAATTTGATCCTTTTGCTTTTTCTCAAGTAATAAAGTCATCTACCTAATTTGAGGCAGAATACAGTCTCATTTCAGTAATTAATGCTCAGCTAAGTACTGGTCAAAGCACTGTTGTTACTAAGGTAGACTAAAGCTTTTTCCTGCTCTAGCCCAGGTCTGTTCTAGGGAGGAAGCTAGAAAATGAAGAGGGGCAAGCTGGACTTTACTCTTGCTTGCTCTGTTCCCAGATTCTGGGAGAAGGGGAGACCAGAGAGGTAGGGTACTGAGTCTAGGTGTGCTGACTGCTCACTCTCCCTCCTGGGATTCTTTAACTTCTTCAGCGTCCCTCCCTGCTACCCATCTCTTATTTTATTATTTATTTATTATTATTTTTTGTGGTGCTAGGGATTGAACCCAGGGTCATTCTACCTCTGAGCTACACCCCTAGCCCTATTTTTATTTTTTATTTGGAAACAGGGTCTCACTTGCTGAGCGTCTCACTAAGTTGTTGAGGCTGGTTTCGAACCTGCGATCCTCCTTGCTCAGCCTCCCAAGTCCTGGGATTGCAGGTGTGCACCACCACGCCTGGCTCTTGCCACCTATCTCTTGATTTCCCTGACAGAGGTGGCATATTCTCTTGCTGGCAGTGCTTGGCCTCACTGCTGGCTCTTGGTAGACTTTTTGTAGAGCCCATTGTTCTCTAGGCAGTGCTCATAGAAGAGTCCCTCTGAGGTGGCTTCAGCTTGGTATTCTCTTTCACAAGGTCCATGGTAGAAGTACAGGCAATACTGGTGTATCCTTCCATCCCATAAATTCTAGAAATATAGGTCGTTTGTGATGTAGCCACCTCTCTTCTTGAGGGTACATCTCAGTAGCCAATAGACACCAGTCTTGTGCCTTTAGGTTCATGGTTTTTCTAGGCATTTCTCATATTCCTAGGGATGCAGATTAAGGTTTCCATGTAATTTTCATTAAATTTCTCTTGTTGATTTTAATGCAACAAATTTTCCTTTCCCAAATACAAACACAGAAAAAATGGAATTCAGAAAGACAACCTTCCTCAGATTTCTACCTTCCTTTGACCCATCCAACCTCTTTTATAGGCTGAAACTAGTTGTTAGTTAAGCTTCTCCAAATTGGTTTTTAGTTGCCTCCTCACCAAACTTTCTTTGGGGGCCAGGTACCTCACCTTGGAATTTGGAGCAGTAGGTGCCTCTTGTCTTGCAGCCTTAGCAGAAAATGAGCAAGATTCTCTCTCTTTTTTTAAGATTCTCGTTTTTAACTTTCTGTTATATGAAGTATCTAGGGATGGTAAGGAGTGTGGGGGAGGAACTAGGGGTAGAAAAGAAGATTCCAAAATATATTAAACTTTGAGATGAGTTTTGAACAAACCCTGCAAATACTTGGACCTTTGGTTTTCTTCTAATTCTCAACTCTTCCCCTATTTCTCTATCGCTTAAAATATTGGAATAGTTGTAGGAGATATTGAATATTTCTCACTGCTCCTTTCCCGTCCCCTGAATAGTGACTGAATGGCCCAAACCAAATAGGACTTGTATATTTTTTGAAACTCAGAAGAAAATTCCCAATGGTATCTTTATCACTCCAATTACAAACACTATAGTGAAGGCAAATTATTTTAATGCATCTTCTGTGACAGTCAATCTTTCAGAGAACCGACACTTTTAGTGACCAAAGTGCCAGAGAATTATTTTAAAAGAATCTTTCTAATATGAACCCTGAGATTGCATAAATACTGAGAAATCCCTAAATAACAATTCTTGGATGATTATAAAGCTTTGGAGGTTTCCAGCCCTACATTGTTTTTGGTTTAAGAGAGAGCAAGCAAATAATCTTATATATATGTTTCCCTCCTGAAAACCTAAAGAAAGAATAAGTAGTATAGATTGATAATCCATTACTAGGTAGAACATTCCCATTATACCTTAAAAGACTAGGTTATAAAGTTCACACACTTCTGTAGTGACACGAGTCCTGAGTTTTGTTACTTGAACATAGGGCAATAGAGGTCAAAGAAAAAAGTAATGGAAGTATCACTGATCATTATCTTTATTGGGTTAAAGAATGGTCATACTCAAGCAGGAGAAATGTTCTAGAATTTTCAAGGCAGTCAGTATTTCTTACTGTTTAGTGTGGCCCTTCAGTTATGATTTCAATCTGAGTTTATACCTACTGGTTGAAAACTCCCACTAGGATTGTCCTTTTGAAAATATGGTTTCATCTTTTTGTCCAGCTCTCTCTTTCTTTCGTTCTTTCTTTCTGTCTCTCTCCCTCCCTCCCTCCCTTCCTTCCTTCCTTCCTTCCTTCCTTTCTTCTTTTTTTTGCGGTACTGGAGATTGAACCCAGGGGCATTCTACCTCTGAGCTACACCCCCCAGCCCTATTTTTTATTCTTTATTTTGAAACTGGGTCTCACTAAGTTGCAGAGGGCCTCACTAAGTAGCTGAGGCTGGCCGCGAACCTGCAATCCTCTTGTCTCAGCCTCCCAAGAACTGGGATTACAAGCGTGCACCACCACACCCAACTTTCTGTTTCTCTTTTAAGCAATTTCCATCCTTTAAGGTCTTAGTAAGATAACTGGTTACATGTTTGTTCCCAGGGGGATGAAGATGTTAAAGAAACTCAGGTCGGAGACTTATCATGTATTAATTAGTCCTTGATGGCTGACATTTCAGATTAATATTCAGGTTTTACCTTCATGGCTGCTGCTGCTTTTTTTATTGTTGTTGTTAGGTGGAAGCCAATCAGAGTCTGAAGTCAGGCAAAAACAACAGCTCCAACTGATGCAGTCTAAATACCAGCAAAAGGTCAGAATCTATCTCTTTTCATTTAATTTCGGCAAGGAATTTGAATACCAATACTTTCAAGTAACCATGAAATAACACAGTAACTTTGCCAAAACTTAAAACCTTCAAACCAATTGCAGAAGGCAATTCTCAAAATTGAAGAAGCCAGGAAGTTAGAAATATCTAAGAATTCTTATCCAAGCCGTATGTGTGTCAGCATGACCTTCAATTAAGGGATTTTTTTCCTAGTTTAAGTTAACTCCATATTAACTATAGTTTAAGTCTACTATTTTGAATGTTTTGGTTCCAAGAATATGGTTTTGTTTACCCTACGCTGGTCATGGAAGTGGTACCAAAAAATGATGTAAAATACCCAGTGATTTCTATAATGAACACTCTGAGTTTTATGATCAGGAAACATTATCTGCCATTTGCCCCTCCACGCATGCACAGAGAGGGGGAGAGAGAGAAGGAGAGGAAGAGAGACAAACTCTCCAACCCCAAGGAAGAAACACAGACATTCCGCAGGCAGGAGATGTAGCCTGGCCATTCTCTGTGATCTAAGTAGCTTGGAGTAACAACCTATAATCATGGTGAGGTATAGCACAAACAATACTGTAATTTGCCTTTCATCATAATTTTGTGTTCTAAAGTTCAGAATGAAAAATGCTAACTGCCTTTGTCCTCTGTAATCTCAATACCATTTAGCTGAAAAGAGAAGAACATATAAGAATCAAGAAAGAAGCTGAAGAAGCTGAGCTCCAAAATATGAAGGCAATTCAGAGAGAGAAGGTAAGAGGGTGGAGAGGATGATTAGCTAACATTTGCCAGGGGCTGTGTGCCTGATCCTCTCCTAGACGTTGTCTATATATCAACTCATTTAATCCTCACAGTAATCTGATGAGGTAGATATTATCCAATTTTGCAAAGGAGGAACTGACACAGAGAGGGACAATAATTTGCCCAACAGCCCATAGCCAGTAATTAGAAGAACTAGGATTTATATCCAGGCTGACTGGCCTGGAAGCTCAGGTTCTGCATCACCACACTGACTCACCTCTTAGGCAAGTGATCAAAGTATTAACTCCAGCCAGGAGTGGTGGTGCACACCTATAAGCCCAGTACTTGGGAGGCTGAGACAGGAGGATTGCAGGTTCGAAGCCAGCCTCGGCAAATTAGTGAGGCTCTCAGCAACCTAGGGAGACCTTGTTTCCAAATAAGAAATAAAAT
>PVJS01018241.1:0-35124 GCA_004027185.1 Glis glis | reverse complement strand
CTCTCTCTCTCTACTTAGTGAGGCCCTCCGCAACTTCATGAGACCCGGTTTCAAAATAAAATATAAAAAATAGGGCCTGGGGTGTAGCGCAGAGGTAGAAAGCCCCTGGGTTCAATCCCTGGTACCGCAAAAAAAAAAAAAAATTCACACGTGGGTAGATCTTTTCTTATACAGGACAGAGCCATGGAGTTCTGTGGAACAGGGAGGTGCCCTGCTGGGGCTCAGCTTTCACAGTGCAGGCGGCCTTAAAGCAAGCCCCGCTTTTCAAGTTGGAGGTGGGGCCAAAGAACATCCACGATTTTCTGAAAAGGCTATTACAACCCACACTGCTTCTCCAACGCCACTTCGCTCTGAGCTCAGGACTTCCTCATATACATCAGTTGAAAGGAATGACTCGTAGTCTGAACAAGAAGCTCTGAGAATCTAACTTCCTCTATTGAGTCAAGCATTAAGATTTGCATAAATGGAAAATAAGGGCACTCATACTGAATCCCTTTTTTGCTTTAGAAATACAGTTTTTTAGCCAGGAGTGGTGGCAGCACATGCCTATAAGCCCAGTACTTGGGAGACTGAGACAGGAGGATCGCAGGTTCAAGACCAACTTAGCGAGACTCTCAGCAACCTAGCAAGACCCTGTTTCAAAACAAAAAAAAAAGGGGGGGCTGAGGTATAATTTGGAGGTAGAATGCCTGTGTTCAATCCCCAGTACCATAAAAAAGAAGGAAGGATCGAAGGAAGGAAGGACAGTTTTTTTTTTAACTAAATACCTGTTACTTGTTAATGGCTTTTTGCTTTTAAACAGAATCGTTTTCTATTTCTCCGCTTCATTTATTAGTATGTTATCAATAGCTATTATCAGACACTTCAATAATTTGCAGCACAGAGGTGAAGAGCTGCTTAGAGAATTTCATTCAGAAGTTACACCCGCAGAATCGATGCTCTGTGGTGAGACACGGGGGCTTATGTTTCAACTGACATGAGTCACCAGGTGCATGCCCCTCTCGACAGCGTGCTCTGTGCTGTGGCTGCAGCATCTTAGGCAGCAGTAGCACCCAAGCTCTTTTTTTTTTTTCAGTACTGGGGATTGAACCCAGGGGCATTCTACCTCCGAGCTACACCCCCAGCCCTATTTTTTATTCTTTATTTTGAAACAGGGTCTCACTAAGTTGTGGAGGGGCCTCACTAAGTAGCTAAGGCTGGCCACGAACCCGGATCCTCCAGTCTCAGCCTCCCAAGTACTGGGATTACAAGCATGCACCACCATGCCCGGCTCCTATTTTTTATTCTTTATTTTGAAACAGGGTCTCACTAAGTTTCGGAGGGCCTCACTAAGTAGCTGAGGCTGGCCATGAACCCGGATCCTCCGGTCTCAGCCTCCCAAGTACTGGGATTACAAGCGTGCGCCACCACACCCGGCCCACTCACGCTCTTATTAAGCTGTGCTACTTCAATAAGGCAGAGATGGACAATTTTCAAGCCAGCCTTTATTGTTTTAGATTACCAAAAAAGTAGATAGGTAGAGAAAGAGGAGCTGGAGGAGGAAATGAAGGAAAAAAAGAAGAAAGAAAGAAGAAAAGAAAAGAAAAAAGAAGAGAAGAGAAAAGAGAAAAGAAAAAAAAGAAAAGAAAAGAAAAGAAAAAAGAAAAGAAGAGAAAAGAAAATTGCAGAGCACTGGGGCTTCCAGCATCTTCCGTCCTGGCTCTCTGAGCCGGTGGGAGACATCGGCAGCTGTTCGCCGGCGAGCCTCTTTCCTCCACCATGCATTTCATAAGTGGTTTTTAACCAGGCCCCCTTAAGATGTATTATTGTTAGAAAATAAACCAAGAAACAAGGGATGGTAATGTAGTTGTAGGAAGTTAATTCTGGAGACCTCCGACCCCTGAGCAGTCACATGGCTATTGATCTTCAATACCGTGAGGTGGCGTGCCACCCTAAGCGTGGGGTCGGTGAATTCCAGACAGTTTCTCCCTTATCAGTTCAGTCCCCGAGTGCTTGAGCATTAAGACAACAAATGTCCACAGTTAACGGCGTGTCACATGGCAGCTGGGCGGACGTGCCAATTTTCTAATGAAGTTGGGTTGTTGGCAAACACACCAGTCATCATATACTGAAGGAGGTCTTCTTTTGTGTATTTCCAGCACTCTTGAGTGCTTCGAAAGATACCAGTGACATCCTTGTCTACAGGCCAGGTGCTGAGGGAGAGGCACCCGCTCACTGCCAAGACAAAATCAAGCACAGGCAGAGTTGAAAGCAAAACGGGGCTGGGTTTCGCGGGAGATGTCAAATATGTTTCCCAGTTGTGTTCCGTGGAGGAAATTCTCCGAGTAAGCATGCAGGTTCCTCGGGCCTCCCCTCTGTGGCAAGAGGCAGCACTGGGGTCATCCCTGGCTCCCAATTTGGCTTGCTGTGTGCGTGGAGGAGTGGGTCCCATTTTTCTTCATATTGAAGGAAGAGAGAAATAGACAATGTCTTTTGGGTCTAAACCAGTACAGGGCCCGACTGTCACTTAGCCCTTGATTCCTAAACCCAGCTAGTCAATGGAGCCATGCTCCAGGTCCTCAAATACCCTGACCACATTCTGCCTCTGCAGCCCCTACCCGCGTCCTCCACTCCCCACCAATAATAAATTATGGCTGCCATCTTGTATTGATTATTGAAAATGTTAAGTCTGTGGAAATAAAATGCCATTGCTTTAAATATCAACATTACCAGGGATTTAAAAGTTATCTGGGGGGGGGGTGCAGAAATGTGTGTGATAACAATTTTAAGCAATAGGAAGAAGGGGGGTAGTGCAGTGGGCAGAATTATTAAATAACAACAACAAAGAAAAAAAATCGATCCTGAGTTTGGCCTGGCCGGACAAGCGTTTCTCAGCTCAGGTAAGTAATTTCAAGTTAGACACACACACGTCTCGCACTGGACTTTTTACAGGGATGGCGAAATTTATAATGAAATTCAACAAGGAAACTGGAAGAACAGCCAAATTGGAGCAGCAAAGTGGTTAATAGGATCATTAGCCTCCTCGCTGTATTTTTTGGACACCGTGGGCCTGTGCCGTGGTGCTCGGAGCAGATTGCAGGAGCAGGCTGACAGTTAGTAGCTAACTCAGCAGTGCCGGGTACAAACTGCCATCTTCCTGTGGATTTACAGCTGCCACTTCTGCTACTTCAATTAGTTCTATAGCACACAGATGTTGCTTAAATGTTGCTGCTAATGATACTGCAATAAGCGTAAGATTCATGCCATATTTTGAGGCACGTAAATTTCTCGAGTGGCACAATTAAAGTGGAAATATTAGGTGGTGAGAACTTGGCAGTCTCTCCGACTTGGAAGGCGCACCCGCGATGCAATAATGGGTCAAACATCCATTCAAGTTTTACTGCTGTTCCGAGTTTTAAAAGACTTTTCACAGTTGAATGCAAAGTAGTAAAAAGCAGGGTATTAGGAAATGAGAATGCAGTCTGTTATTCAGACATGACTTTTAATTTCAAATCGAAATCACATGCGCACTTTTCTGGATATGACCAAAGGGAAAAGCGATAGGCTGAAGAGATTTTGTCTTTCAGGATAAAAAAAAAAAATTCCTGCGTGAAAATGGATTCATTGCTGGGCCAGTGTCAGAATCAGCGCTGCCTGTGACTTGGGGAGGTGGCGGCCACCTCACCCCCAGAAGAGCAGCACTGGCCAGCCGCACGCTCAGGGCCCCAAACCACAGGCTGGGGAAATGCTCTGGGACACGGACACACACATGGGGACACGTGCTTGGTCTGTCCCTCCTACACACATGTGCATATACGCACACACAGACACACTCGGTTTCAGCCCGTTTCTACTACACATACACACACACACACACATGTGCACACACACACGTGCCTAATCTTCCTGCACACACACATGCATGCATGCATGTGTATACAGACCCGCTGTCCCTCCTGTGTGTGCACACACACATGCACACAAGCACGTCTCTGTCTCTGCCTCCCACACAGGTGGGGAAGAAGGCAGGTGGGACTTCCGGGAGCCTCCACTAAGATTTCTCTCCCTCATTTGTCATCCCAGGCACAGTCCCCTGCCTGCCGCCAAATTTCCTTTTCCATGAAAAATCTCTCCTTGGGAGAAGAGCTTCTCCCTGACTGGTTGTCAAACCCGCTTTTGATTTTCTCACGCGCAGACTTAAAAGGCCAGCCGCGTGGGCGACGCCGGTGCCCACCAGGCCTCTCTGCTTCTGGATTCTGACTGTGCAGGGTGTGCCCCCGCCCCCGGCCCATTTTAACTTATTGATCGGAACTGTCAAACGAATGACTCCATCACACTTAATCAGAATTATAGACTGCTGCCGTCCAATTAGAATTCGAGACCATGCACCCCAATTCTGCAGGTGTGGCCCTATGGGGGGAGCTGGCACAGGAGCCCCACCAGGGTCCCTCTAGTGTGCTCCTCCTCCGATCATTTTGCACCAGTGGGAAAGGCCACTACAAAAGGTACTTAAGCCAGGTGTTGTCGTATGGCTATTCCCAAAGACTTATTGTCCCCTTAAATGATGCAAAAACCAGCCAGTGCCATTTCCCCTCCTTCAGCAAACTGAGGGGGCTGGATGATTTAACAGCCAGTGGATTCCCAGCCCCTCTCCCCTCCCTCCCTCTCTGTTCCATCCTTTCTTCCCCATCCCATTCTTTCTTTCCCTCCCCCCGCCCCTCGTCTTGTACCTGTACCACTTGGATTATTTACAGCAAATCTTACAGATGTCACTATTGTCTTGTTCTGAAGCAAAAGGACAATGAGTTCCCGCTGACCTCGGCACAGTGGCTCTCGCTGGAGCACAATATGTATTTTATACAGGCAGCGAGAAGCCTGCAAGTAATTGAGAGAGAGAGAAATGTCACTGTAGCATTTGTGTTGACACTGCGCTCTGCGCGGAGGGAAGCCCAGGGCCTGGCGGCCGAGCGCCACGGCTGTGCGGGACCAGGAACGTGTCCTTTAGAGAGGAGGAGGTGGTGGAAACGAGTCTACCCACATTTTCCAACTGAGGGACTCTTCCCAGGACCGCGGGAGAAGTCCGCAGGCTGCCTGGGGTTTGCTTGTGCGGTGCGCGTGGCCTCGGAGCCCAGCTGCTAACTCAGATCTGCTCCTCCGGCTCTTTATTGTCCTCCATAATGCTTAATGTACTGTTTGTATATGTTGTCCTTGCACTATATTTTGATGTGTTCTCGTATATTTTATTCATCTCTGGCTTTCTAAGAAGAGAAGTGCGCAACAACACTGCGAATAATTATTTGCCGCCATCAATCAAGTGCCTCCGTGGTCGGCTCCCCGTGGGACGGCCTTGATTTTGAGCCTGACATGTCACGCCTGCTCTTTGGGGCTATTCCTTTGTTCCGGGGCCTGTCGGTGGGCTGGTCCAGCCTGATGCCGGAGAGCAGGGATCCCACAAGGAGAGGCGGGCAGTGCCGTAGCCGCGTTCCCTCAAAGGGAACCACTTGGTGCTCTTCGACTTTTCTTTGGGTTTGAGAGTAAAGGAGAAGTGGCTCACCATGGTGGACATGATAAGTGCGGGGGCCCAAGTTCATTAGTAGCACTCATCGCTGCACTTAGAGCCAGTCTGAGCTCGAGAGCCCTGGGGCCAGCACCAGCACGTGCTCCACACGACCTCCGGCTCTGAGAGAAAAGATGTGCAGATCTAGGAGGAAGGAGGCCCCGGGCCTTTCCTGGCCACCAAAGCCAAGTCCCAAACAGGCCTTCGCTGGGAGGGAAGCTATTCAGTGAGTGACCACAGAGCTGTCGAGGCCTGGGCAGGGGCCGGCTCCCCGCTGCTCCTTCCCACACAGTAGCTGCTGCTTTATCTTACTTGCATGCTCCAGGTTGTGCAATCCCTGGCCTTCAGGGCTGTATTGTTTGCAGCAGGGATTTGGCAGAAAGATGGGAGGACCCTCTTCTGTAGTGCTGGCCTCAGGTCCCCAGACAGCTGCCGTGTCTGGGGTTTCTAGCTCCAGGGAGGCAGGAGGACACCCATGTGGTGGTTGGTGGAAACTGAGCCCTCTATGACAGTGCTCCTGGGCTGCTCACAGTTGCCTGGGGTTGGTGTGTGTCTGTCCATCTGTCTGTCTGACTGCGGGTTCCTGTAAACACACACTGGTGCTATTTCCAAGTTCAGGTGGAGGGGACGCGGAGGTCAAGCAGGGGCGAAATGACAAAGACGTCCCCTTCCCCTGGTAGCAGGTATTTAGCAGATGGGAAAATATTAGCAGATGGGAAATCAGCAGATACATTTAGATCAAGATGCAAATTTAAAAGCCGCCAACCCCCAGTACTAAATATTTACACTGAACGTCCCCGTCCATCGGCTGGCTTCTGTTTTTGACGGGCGCGTGCAACTGTGCTTACTACAAAGTCATGCGAAAAAAAAAAATCCAAGATCGAAAATTCCACATTCGGAAACGAGTTTATCATGAATTACATTTCAGCATGAGAATAAAATCTCCGGATTTCTGTTGACTTTTGGGCTTGTGTTCTGAGAGAATGAACATTCGCCCTTTCATGAGTAAGTTATTAATATAAATTAAAAGCTACTCCAAGTAGAAAAAAAGTTGCTCTCCTAAATAGCTGATACCGAAGCATCATGGGCATCATGGGCAAGCACTGTTTTTAAAATGCAATTCCAATCCCTTTATAATAGTTTTCAATTTAAAAAAACCAATTAGCAAAAATCACACCTTAGCCCCAGCACACCACCCTCTTGGTAGGCCACAGGGCCCTAGACCCGCCACATGAATTTTAAAGATAGGTCGTTTCCCTCCATGTTAAAATCGTAGCTTTTTAAATGGACTGTGACTTCCATTTTAACAATGGGGAAACTGAGGCTGATAGTTAAAACTCTCCAACCCATAGATTGTCAGAATGGGGGGGCTCAAATTAGGCTTTTGACTCTATAAGACTCTTGGGCTTTCTGCCATGAGTTGCAACTCCATCTGGAAACTTTCAAAGGGCCCTTCATCTACAAAATCCAACAGTTGCCGTGTTCTATACCAGTGAATTGATTCAGTCCAGCAAGCGTTTGAGTGGCTGTGTGGGCCAAGCACTGGGCTGGGCTCAGGACTGGTGGCCATGAGCAGAGGGCGACATTCTAGTGGAGAAGGTGCTGGTGAAGAGGAAAGTTGTCTACCATCAAATTCCAGAGACGCCGCGAGGACAGAGCACGGGCAGCAAGGCCTAGGTTCCATCTGGAAGTCTCTGTCACCTGTGATCTGGCCGTTCTAAGGAAATGATCTAGGTTCTAGAAACAGAATGTCTGTTCTAAGGATAAGATCCAGATTCTGGAAACAGAATACCCATTCTAAGGATGGGTTGTGGATTCTGGAAACAGAATGTCCCTTCTAAGGATAGGATCCAGGTTCTAGAAACAGAATGTCCGTTCTAAAGATGGGATCCGGGTTCTGGAAACAGAATGTCCCTTCTAAGGATGGGGTCCAGGTTCTAGAAACAGAATGTCCACTCTAAGGATGGGATCTGGGTTCTGAAAGCAGAATGTCCATTCTAAGGATGGGCTCCAATTTCTGGAAACAGAATATCCATTCTAAGGATGGGATGCAGGTTCTGGAAACAGAATATCCATTCTAAGGATGGGATGCAGATTCTGGAAACAGAATGTCCATTTTAAGGATGGGCTCTGGGTTCTGGAAACAGAACGTCTCTTCTAAGGATGGGATCTGGGTTCTGGAAACAGAATGTCTGTTCTAAGGATGGGTTCTGAGTTCTGGAAACAGAATGTCCCTTCTAAGGATGGGACCTGGGTTCTGGAAACAGAATGTCCCTTCTAAGGATGGGATCCAGGTTCTGGAAACAGAATGCCCCTTCTAAGGATGGGGTCCAGGTTCTACAAATAGAATGTCCATTCTAAGGATGGGATACATATTCTGGAAACAGAATTTTCAGCACAGATGACATGAAGTCTGCATTTCTCCCAAGAGGCCACCAACCCAGTGTGTGTGGCCCCTGCCAGCCATCCTAGGGCTTGATCAGCCACCCTAATTCAAAGCAGGAGACCCAGGTCCTCATTATAACTGGCCTTGTGATATTTTTTAAAAAATTGGACGAGACCATAGAACTTGCCCAGTTTGTCACCTCAGAGACACTGCGCAAGTGCATGAGGAAGTCACCCCATGCAGGCCCTGGTTAATCTTGCCCTGCTATTTATATTAGTGTGGTCACCTTGACAACCGCGGTGTGGGTTGCCGTGGTGTCTCAGTCACAGCCTCAGCTGTGACGGCCCCGCTCCCATGGGACATCAGCAGGGCAGGCTGACCTGGTGCAGAAGACCAGAGAGGTCCCTTAGACCTCTAGCTCGAGGTCCCAGTCAACTCAGCTATCGCCGTGTCCCCTCCGCTCACCTTGCTTTGCATCTGCCCTCATGGTCTCTGTCCCCTCCACACCAGCCTCTACCAGCCTGTAGCCCCCTTTCTTGGGATCGCTGACTCCAGGCCACCCCCCTGCCAGACTCCAGGCTCCTTAGAAGCAGGGCTGTGTCACCTTTGGTCACTGCCCACTGGTCTCCAGCCACAGGCACAACCCCACATGCACAGCAGGCCCTTGATGGGTATCTGTCCAGGGGACCCATCAAACATGATGTTTCTCCCAGTCACCTTTTAAATCCCATTTTATGCTTAGCATTCAACATACCTCCATCCCAATAGATTTCTAAATTTGTGTGCGTGTGTGTGTGTGTGTGTGTGTGTGTGTGTGTGTGTGTGTATGTGTGTGTATGTCGAACCCAGGGGCATTCTACCTCTGAATTATACCCCCCAAACCTATTTTATTGTTTTTTAAATTTGGAAACAGGGTCTCTCACTAAGTTACTGAGAACCTCACTAATGTTGCTGAGGCAGGCTTTGAACCTGTGACCCTCCTGTCTCAGCCTCCCAAGTACTGGGATTACAGGTGTGTACCACCATGCCCAGCTTCTAAATTTAATTCTTGAAAAAATTAATCTATTTTCCCAGTGTCCCTGCCCAGTGTTTGAGGACAGCTTTGACAACTTTAGCAAGGCTCTCAGTAACTTAGTGAGACCCTGTTTCCAAATTAAAAAATATAATAAAATAAAATAGGGCTGGGGGTGTAGCTCAGAGGTAGAATGCCCCTGGGATCAATCCCCAGTACCACCAAAAAAATGAAAAAAGAAAAAAATATGGCACCTAAAATCCCCCCCCTTGGGGGCAATAGTTTATTACACCAGAGGTCAGATACCCTAAGCCGGGGCATGAGGGACCCCAGGACCCCTGGCAGCACCCATCAATTCAGAGCCGCCTTTCCCCATTCCCCCTGGTTGATGGTCATCTTTCTCTTACCTCCATCAGACAAGAATGACTTCTTCCCAGTACTTGGGAGGCTGAAACAGGAGGACCGCAAGTTCAAGGCCAGCCTCAGCAACTTAGTGAGGCCCTCCTCAACTTAGTGAGACCCTATTTCAAAATAAAAAATAAAATAGGGATGAGGGTGTATCTCAGAGGTAGAATGCCCCTGGGTTCAATCCCCAGCACCACACACAAAAATAAAATAAAAATAAAGAGTGACATTACCTCCCTTTTTTCTGCCAGTATCAACATGTAAGTTATACATAGTTAAACTTGCATAAAGCAGATTTGAAGTATGGTTTACTAACCCTGATTCCAAACCCTGGTAAAAATTATGAGAAGAGAGTATACGTCAAAGATGCAAAGATATTTAACAAATTAACAACAAAGAAAATCAACTCGAGCCATGAACAAGCGAATTGATCCGAGGAATGCAAGGTTGGTTTACTGTTTGGAAATCAATAGAATTTACATATTAACAGAATAAAGGAAAAAAGTCATATGACCATCTCAAAAGAGAAAGCACTTGATAAAAGTTATTCATTCATTATAAGAATTCTCAACAAACCGGAGATAGAAAGGGGATTCCTGGGTCTGGTAGAAGGCATGTGTGAAAAACCTCCACCCGTGCCACAGTTAGTGTTGGAGCATCCACATGCTCTCCCCAAAATGAGGAGCAGGGTGTCTCTTCTCCCCACTTCTCCTGGACATGAACTCAACGTGCTGGCCTAGGCAGTGGAGCAAGTCAACAAAGCTCCTCAAGATGGGAAAGGAAGGAGCAACACCTTCCCTGTTTGCAAATGACTTCACTGTTTACATAGAAAGTTTGAATGAATCAACAATGACAACAAAACCCTAAAGATCCAATAACATATCCAGGCATGGTGACACATACCTGTAACCCCAGTACTTAGGAGGCTGAGACAGGAGGATCGCAGGTTCGAGGACAGCCTCAGTAATGTAGTGATACTCTCAGCAACCTAGGGAGACTCTGTTTTAAAACAAACAAATAAATAAATAAATAAGGTCTAGGGTGTAGCTCAGAGGTAGCGTTCCCCTGGTTTCAATCCCCGGTACCTCACACATGAAAAAAGAAAAATCCAATAACATGAATTTAGCATAGTCATAGGATACAAGGGCAATATGCAAAATCCATTGGCGTTTCTATGGGCTATCTGCAGGTAAGTGGGAAGAAGTGGAAAATTTAAAAACCCTTATCACTTACAATAGGGTCAACAAGCAAAATGCTTAGGAAGAGGTGTAATGAGTGATGTTTAAGATCTCTACACAGAGAACTACCAAACATTTCTTAGAGAAAATAAACCCCAAATGAATGGAGAGATATACCATGTTCATGGCTTCGAGAATCACTACCGTCGAGATGTCAATTATCCAGAAATTGATCTAAAACCTTAAAGTAATTCCAATCACAAACCTGGTAGGCTTTTTGTTGACACTAACAAGAGTTAAAAATTTTATATGAAAACGCGAAGAACCTAGGGGAGTCAAACACCCTTGGAAGATACCAAAACTGGAAGACTTTAGCAGCTGTATTCATAATCACCAAAGATTGGAAACAAACTAAATGACACCCAGCAGAAGAATGGATAAACAACGTGTGGTGGATTCCTACAATAGCATACTGCTTGGCAATAAAAAGAAATGAGCTTTCAATGGTGTAGACGAACTTCATAGACATTATGCTGAGTGTGAGGAACCAGACACTAAGAGCATGAATTCTTTTTACGTAAACATCATTTAACATACGTAACATCACGTAAACATCATTTACGTGATGTTCTGGAGGACACAAAATTGATCCATAATAAGAGAAAGATGCCAAAGGGTGGTTGACTAGACAGGAGCAAGAAAAAAAAAAAAAACTAGGAAGGAACAGGAGGGAGCTTTCTGGGGTGGTGGAAAACACCTGTTCTTGATAGGTGTGCAGGTTAAGCGAATGCGCCTCTTATTTGTCAAACATGCTCAGTTAAGATTTGTGTGTTCCAAGGTATGTGAGTTTTACCTCCACGGGGGTGGCAATGAGGGGTGGGGGCAGGAAGCAGGGATGAAGCTAGGTGTTTGGAGCTGGATTACAGGTGTATGGGACTCATTATCTCACGGTGTTTGCTTTGTGTACGCTTGCAATTCTCCATAACAAGAGATCTTTTTAAGTGTGGCGTGCAAAGAAGAAATAATGTAATACGAGACACTTTAATAAGGTCTCACTTTAAGTACAAAACTTGAAATAACGTGTTGCCCCCAAAACTGTTTTTATCTCATTTTCAAAGTGGGTTTCATATCTGATGAGCTGCGCGTCGCCGTCCTCGGGCCTGGGTCCCCCGGGGATCTCCCGCAGCTGGTGAATGGAAGCCTTGCCCACTGCCTTCGCGAGGCATCTCTGAACCGAGATGGTATCTGGAAGTGACTTGGGGATAATTGAGCTGCTTTCTTAGCCTCCATTGTTACTTGACATCTTTCTCTAAGGCCACAGCTCTGTCTTCCCAGCCCTTGTTAATCGCTGTGGCCGATGGCCACGAGCGCTGAAAGCAAAGTAAGATGTGAGCAAATTCCACGAAGATCAGGCCGCGTCCGGGGTCCTCCAGGTTGTGGAAAGGAAAGAAGTCGAAAGACCGATCATGATGCTGATAGAATAAAATCAACTTAAAAGTACATATATCTTTCACTTACCCTCCCCCAATTAAATAATTAAGCAAGGAAAAAATGGGTGAAATAGAGGCTTTGTAGAGAACCACCCTCGGGATGCTTTCAATTGCAGCAGTTGTAAATTTGGTGAGTTTGAGGATCATTTCTACCCCCACCCATCAAAGCCATGCTTTTTCTCCTCTGGCAGGACCCATCCCCCATGCACGTGTGAATTTGACCATCTTGTGAGCGTGCCCTCCTCCTCCTGGGTGCTGCAGGGCTGGCAGAGGAAACCCGTGGGGGCCACCCGCAGCCCCAAGACCGCCACAGCCCACCTCTCCGCTCAGCAGGTTTCTGACTTCGGTAAATAGTTTCAAGTCTTCCCTCCTCTCTGTAATTGGTGAATTTCAAATAGGCACCATATGTTCTTTTTTTTTTTTTTGCCACCTCAAGAAAGGTTCTCAGGGTTTACAATAATAACGCAGCCTGCCGTTACACTGAATCATTCCTACTCTTACTGTTAAGTACCTAGGCTTTCCCTTGCACATTTTACCCATACAGTGCCATTTCTAAATTAAGCCCTAAAATTGCTACAGTTCAGTAGGTCAAGGGTAGCCTAACAATTAATAGTAATCATAATACTTTGGGATTATTGACAAATACTATATAAAAGTAATGCATAGGCTTTAACATTTACAAAACACTGGTATGAATTAACCAGTGGCAAGTTGTGTGCTTCGTATATCAAATAACGTTCTTAAAAATCAATTTATGAAGGAGAGATAAAGGAGTCAGGAAGAGAAAGAGGAAGATGAGCAAGCGCTTGAAAGACAGTAGAACTACCGATCCAGCCGCTGCCGTGGAGGGGCTGACTGTGCGGGTGATATGGGAGAGGCCCTCTCAGCTCTCAATAGGGTAGAAGTGGCCCTGACCCCTTGGCATCACGCAGAACCCAGAGCAAGGGCTAGGGGTGATCAGTGGGCAGCGTGTGTGCTGTGGGGGGCACCAGGCACCTCGGATCCTGCGGTCAGCCTGTCATGCCCCACGGAGCACAAGCCTGTCCTGAACCATGCTGTTCTCTATGACCTGCTGGGCCTGGACTGCATCAGGTACGGGGTGCTCAAGGGGCTTTCTGGTGGCTCTGGCTGCCAGGAGGGCAGACGGGTCAGCTGGAGGGGAGGGCAGCTGTGGCCTGGATGCTCACTCCAGGCTTGCCCTCAGCCGGTGGCAGCACATCAGGGTTGTGTTGTTGACAGTCCTGTTCCCAGCATGCACCGTAACTACAGCAGAGACAATGCCGCCGTGTTTCCCCTGGCGCCAGGCCCTGCTCCTGAGGCGGAACCCCGGGCAGCGAGCAGCGTCCGCCCTGAGAGTCCGCCCGCTTCAGGCTTCCTGCCACCCCATCCGTCTTCACAGAAGTGGAGGCTGCTTTAATTATTTCTAAGACATATCAAACTTATTTTAGAGAAGAATTAGCTCAAGAGGAGCCCCGGCTCCCCTAGAGAGCTGCCGGCTCCGGCTCCTCCTCTCCTACAGAGATGCCTGCTTATTATTTTTGCCATGATTCCTACTGTTTCTCATCATTAATGCAGTATAGAACTTTCTCCAAGAAAAGCAAGAGAGCCTTAAGTCTATTGCAACCCCATTGTTGGTTTGTCTAAAAAGCGTGCGGTCACCAGAGCGTGCACAAAGAGCCAGGTCCTCTCCCTGTGCGGAGCCAGGAAGCTGGAGGGCAGTACAACTGTCTCCCCGCCACCCGCCTGTGGTACTTGAGGACCGGCAGGTGACCACTTTAGGGCTGCAGAGCACCAGGACCTGGGGTGACCAGACCTCACACAGGTAGGTGCACAGGGACAGCCACCGAGGTCTCTCAATACACTCGCCCGTTCCTTGTGCAAATGTCTCCCAAGCCAGGCTGTGCACAATTGAATTGAGCACAAGGTCGATCAAGTAAGGAGACACCGGGCAAAGCCCTGCGCCAGGATGGAGATAAACCCAGGGGCATTCTACCTACAAGCCACACCCTCAGCCCTGTTTTATTTTTTTATTTTGAAACAGGGTCTCACTAAGTTGCGGAGGGTCTCACCAAATTGCCGAGGCTGACTTCGAATCTGCAATCCTCCTGTCTCAGCCTCCCAAAGAACTTTTTTCAAACAGATACTTGCATGCCCATGTCTGTAGCAATGTTATTCACAGTAGCCAAAAGGAGGAAAGGACAGGAAGTGTCCAAGGTAGGCGAAGGGCGGTGTAACCGTGTCGTGAAATAGTATTCGGCCTTTAAAGGGAATAAAATGCCAACATACTTCAGTACAAATGAACCGTGCGGACATGATGCCAAGAGAAGTCAGACAGTCACAGAAGGACAAATGCAGTGCGAGTCCGCCTGTCCGAGGTCCCCACACGCGTCACATCCGTGGAGTCAGAGAGCAGCATGTTGGTTTCAGGGCTGGAAGTCGGGGTTGAATGGAGACAGAGTTTCCCTCTGGAAGGTGAGAAAGTTCTGGAGGTGGGCAGTAGTGGCGATGGCTGCACAGTGTGGACTTCTTAACACCATAGAACTGCACCCCTAAAATTATTAAAATGGTCCACTGTATCTGTATTTTACCAAAATTTTAAAAATTTATAAAGATACAGAACTTTCCTATCACTTCAGGACATCCCTCCTGCCCCTTCCTCAGCCCCCCACCCCTGGAGGAACTCCGGTCCTGCCCTCTGTGGCCAGGGTCCTACTCGAACATCAGGGAAGTGGGGCACCGTGCTGTTCTGCGTGGGGGGCAAAAATCCATGCATTTGATTTTCTACTCTAAGAATATGGCATAGTTTCTCTTTGTGTGTGTGTGTGTGTGTGTGTGTGTGTGTGTGTGTGTACTGGGGATTGAACCCAGGGGCATTCTACCTCTGAGCTACACCCCCAACCTTTTTTAATTTTTTATTTGAAACAGTGTCTTGCTTAGTTGCTGAGAGTCTCACTAAGTTACTGAGGCTGGCTTTGAACCTGCGATCCTCCTATCTCAGCCTCCCAAGTACTGGGATTACAGGCATGCGCCACTGCGCCCTGCTCCAGCTCTTTGCCTTTATAAATAAAGCTGTTAGGAACATTCCCCTTCACGTGCTTTTGTGAACACACTTGCCTTTCTCCCAGGTGTTTTTCAAAGTGGTGGTACCATTTCACACGCCCACCAGCCACCCCCGTTGCCACACCCTTGGCAGCATTTAGTGGTGTCCTTGTTTGTCGTTTTGGCCCTGGTGGGTGTGACCTGAGCACACACAGTGGCTCTGTTTTGCATTTCCGTTTCTAGTCTTGTTGAGTTGTAGATGTCTCTGTGTGTTCTAGAAACAATTCCTCTGTCCGTTGTGCGTGTTCGGAATAGTTCCTCAGTCTGAGGCTCGCCTTTTCGTCTTCGTAGCAGTGACTTTGGGGAGCAGCAGGGACTTGTTACCCAGTCGTCATTGGCTTCGGGATGCCTGGAAGGGTGTCTGAGAGGCAGGGCCCTTGGAGTGGCTTCCAGTTCAGGTGCAAAGAGCAGAACTGGCTGAAAGAGCTGCCACTGGGGCCGCCTCCATATGCAAAAGGCCCCGCTGCGGTCTTCTGTGTTGTCTTTTTATTCTGACATCATTTTAGATTTGGAGAAGAGTCGTAAAGATGGTACAGAGGGTTCCCCTGTGCCTGCACCCCAATGTGCCCCCTGACAGCCACGTTTTCTGTGGCCATGCTTCAATGCTCAATCCAAGAGAGTAGCAATGATGTAATTCGGGTAGCTAACCTGTAGACTTGATTCACATTACACCAGTTTTTCCTCTCACGTAGACTTGCTCTTCCAGGATCCTTCCAAGATGCCGCATTGCATATAGTCATCATGTCTCCTTGGTCTACTCAACCTGACATCTAAGACTTTTGTTTTCTTGGATGGCCTTCACTCAGCTAATTTTGTTGCTACATCCTTGAAGCTCACGACCTTTAAAAAAAAATGCACTAACTAGTCCTAATAAATGACTTGAAACCCACAACCTTTAAAAATGCACTAACTAATCCTCACTGGGCATGGTGGCACACGCTTGTAATCCCAGTACTTGGGAGGCTGAGACAGGAGGATTGCAGGTTCGCAGCCAGCCTCAGCTACTTAGTGAGGCCCTCCACAACTTAATGAGACCCTGTTTCAAAATAAAGAATAAAAAATAGGGCTGGGGGTGTACCTCAGAGGTAGAGTGCCCCTGGGTTCAATCCCCAGTACCACAAAATAAATAAATAAATAAATAAATAAATAAATAAATAAATATGCTCTAACTCGTATTTAGGTTATTAGGTTTTCCTCCATACATGATCATTATTATCTGTTAAAAAAAGTGGTTTTACTTTTTCTGTTTTTATGCCTAACATTTCTTTTTCTTGCCTTATTTCACTGGTCACAACCCAGAATCAATGTTAGAAGCAGAAAGAATGGACATTCTTGCCATGCCCTCTTTTTCCGGAAGCCTCTTCCAGGCTCTTGCCATGAGCATGATGTTACCTGGAGATTTTTCTCGATGCTCTCTAACTCATTGAGGAAATGGCCTTCCAGTCTTCATTTGCTGGGAGATTTCAAAATGAATGAGTTGAATTTCTTCCAACCGTTTTTCTGCACTTCTTGGAATGATGATGTGGTATTTTTATTGCTCTGTTCATGTGAAGTATAGCTGATCTCCAAATGTCAAAATATTCTTGAGTTCCTAGAATGAACTCAGTTGGTCATGGTATATGGTGCTTATCTATTACTGGATTTGATTGGCTAATATTTTGTGAAGGATTTTTGTGTCTCTGTCCAAAAAAGGTACCGGCCTGTAATTTCCTTTTTCTCTTTCATTGTTCTCAAGTTTTGATACAGGGCTTATGCTAGACTCTTCAAATGGGCTGGGAAGCGCTGTCTCCTTCTCTCTGGAAGAGCCTGTGGAAATTGGTCTTAGTCACCCTGCAAATATTGGGTGGAATTTCCCAGTGAAGCCCCTGAGCCTGGAGCATTCTTTGTGCCAAGGTCTTTGACGCCAAATGCAATTTAAAAACTGATTCAGGGCTGTTTACATTTTCTATTTATTTTGTGGCCGCTATAAAGTTTTGTATTTCAAGGAATTTATCCATTTCCACTAAGTTATTGAATTGGGGGCATAATGAGGTTCATAGTATCCCTTTACTAACCTTTTAATATCACGAGGATCTGCAAATGTTTCCCTCTTTTTTCATTCCTGATATTACTATTTCGTATTTCCTTTTTGTCTGAGTCAGCTGTGCTAGAGATGGCAGTTTTCTATTACATACCAAATCACCCCAAAATTTAATGGCCTAAAAAACGATTTATTTTTTTCTCGCTTTTCTATCGGCTCGCTGGGCATCTCTGGTGGCAGGCCGTTTGATACCAACCGCCTGGTAGCATTTGCCTGGAGGATTGGCAGGGCTACACTGTCCAACCTGGCCTCCCTCCCAGGCCAGCCCTCTGCACCGGCTGCTGACCACGGCACTGAGTTCTGCTTCGCGCGGCCTCTCACCCTGCTGTAGTACAGATGCACTTCCTTACGTGGTAGTCTCGGGACCACGTTTCAAGAAGGCAAAGGCAGGAGTCCCGGGGCCAGCTGAGGCCGAGGCTGCGAAGGCCACACTCTACTGACCAGGGCAAAATGGTAAGCCGCCCTCATGAACACGATTGAAAAGTACACAGGCCTAGCAACGTTTCCTTGCAAAGAGGCGTGCCTTCTTCAAAGGAAGAACTTGTGACCCTGAAGCAGTCTATGACATTCCACAATCTGGTCACAAATTATCAGGGTTTTTTGTTTTCCCCCTGCATATACCATATTCTTTCTCCCATCCCAGGATGCCAAAAAGTCTCCTCCCGATTAGGCCATCAGGTTCATCCGCGCGTGTATTTATGGTTCTCTGATGGGACTCCTGTGTGTGTGGGGGGGGGGTACTAGGGATGGAACCCATGGGTATTCTACCTCTGAGCTACAACCCCAGCCCTATTTTGTTTTTTATTTTGAAACAAGGTCTCTCTATGTTGCCAAGGCTGGCTGCAAACCTGCGATCCTCCTGTCTCAGCCTCCCAAGTACCGGGATTGCAGATGTGAGCCACCATGCCCAGCTGATGTGACTCTTCTTGATCCAGACACCTGTGAATTAACCAACCGAGTCACCCCACAAACAAGGCCAGGGAGTCTGCAGCGTTTACTCTCATCATCAAAGAGAAGAACGTACAGCAGGCAGGACTCGCGGGCTCGTCCCAGTTCTGAGTTCCAGAAGGGCCCAGGTGGTAGAGCCCCTACCCTAGAGGCGGGAGCTGCTTCGCTAAGGCTCCGCTGTGCTTCCAAGAGGTGTTTCCTGTCCACTCTTCTCTTGTTCAGCTTTCTGGGGATCATTTTTTTTCCATCAGAAATGCCCCATATTTCAAGACGAGTACCTCTGTCTCTGTCTCTAGCTGCCTGTAGAAAGCTGGAGGCCCCAAAGTATCTTGTGACTTTGAACATTAAACTGGTGGTGCTATTTACTAATTGCTTTCTCTTAAAATTTTTCTGTGTCTCCTATGAATCTTACTGGGGCTTCTTCTGTGTCCCTAACAGTCTCAACCATAATGCTTTCCAAGATGGCCCTCTCTCCGCTTTGGATACGCCAGGCTTCTGTGGAGAGGGTCTATACGGCCCTGCCTCGCATCCTTCTGAGGTCTCAACAAAGGGTCTCATGGCTACCCTTGAGTCAGTCTTTACACTGAGGCTGCTTCTTCCTTTTGGAATATTTTGCTGACTGTTGAAACTGAAAATGTAAAACACTTTTATTTTTCAACCAGCTAATGCCGGCTCTTCTGTTTTCTCTAAATTCTGCTTGCAAACTGAATAGCTTCTCTTTGTTTTGTTCTGCTCATCTTTCTATATCTTTTCTCTCCTCTTTTTCTTTTCTCGTGTTACTGGGAGTCAAACCCAGGGGCACTCTACCTCTGAGCTACACCCCAGCCCTGTTTTTTTTGAAATATGGTCTCACTTAGTTATCACATGTTGGCCTTGAGTGTGTGATCCTCCTGTCTCAGCCTCCCAAGTACCGGGAATACAGGCACGTGCCACTGTACCCAGTTTCCTATTCTTTTTCTATACAGCTACAGGAAACTAATTGGCACTTTCAACATTCTACCTAGAAATATTTTCACTCATTTTATAAATTCTTTGGGTACATTTTCTGTTTTTCACATTATCTGCCAGCAGTGCTGCCCGTGGTCCTGCCTTTACCTAACACACATCCCCCCTCTTTCTGCAGTCTCTGCGCTCATGTCCTCACCACACTCTCCCTTCTAGTAAAGGGATCCACATTCCTCTCTCTCTCTCTCTCTCTCTCGGTACTGGGAATTGAACCCAGGGGCATTCTACCTCTGTGCTACACCCCCAGCCCTTTTTATTTTTTGAAGCGGGGTCTTGCTAAGTTGCTGAGGCTGGCCTCAAACCTGCAATCCTCCTGTCTCAGCCTCACAAGCACTGGGATCACAGGCGTGAGGACCACACCCGGCCTCCATCACCCCTTTTCAGCTGCGCCTGCCTCCTGGTTGTGCAGCAGCTGCTACACCATTCAGGCTTTGTGAGAGCAGCACCCACTTCCAGACACCAGACCGGGGCTGACATCCAGCCGGCTGGACCCAGCAAGTTGGCCAGACTCAACTTCCTGGTCGCACAGAGGCCCCCTTCCCTTGGGTCCGCCTCCTTTCTTCTCCAGCCCCACAGTCTCTTTCCAAGTGTCAGCAAACACAGGAGAGGATAAGGAGGCAGCAGCTCACCTGAGCTTCCCTGTGCCCCACTGGGCCCTGCACAGCACCCGGGCATGCACAGGTTCCATGGGAGAGGTGACCCGCAAACCCACAAGACAAACAGGAGGTTTCTGGTGGTTACTTAACCCCCATCACCCCTGCAACATCACTTTTATTTATTATTTATTATTTATTTATTTATTTATTTATTTATTTATTCATTTATTTATTGTGGTACCAGGGATTTAACCCAGGGGCATTTTACCTCCGAGCTACATCCCTAGTCCTATTTTTATTATTTTATTTTGAAACAGGGTCTCACTAAGTTGCAGAGGGCCTCGCTAAGTAGCTAAGACTGGCTGCGAACCTGTGATCCTCCTGTCTCAGCCTCCCAAATACTGGGATTATAAGCATGCACCACCACACCCAGCCCACAACATCCCTTTTAATATTGGTCTTTGTCCAGTTGATTCTCAGCCTCCTCACTCTGTAATTCCAGACCAGGGGCAGCTTAGTAAGGACTTGGCCTAGGATTCGGAGGTCCCTGACCTCACAGACATCAGCACACCTCAAGGGGGCACCCACTACCTCCTGGGGCTGTGGGCCACAGAGCCAGTGGCCAGAAGGAGACCCCTGCAGAGAGAGGTACCACCTTGCCACCCCTTCCCCAGGCTTCCAGGTCAAATTGGAAGCACCCCCCCTCAGTGCTAGACACTCAGCCCACTGGTCACGAACAGCCATGGCCGCGCTTGGGAGCCCAGGCGGGCAGGTCCACGTGTGTGGTTCTAACAAACCAGCAGCTACAGAGGCAAGCTGCTAGGAAGGCTTGGACTCTCCTTCAGCAATGTCAATGTCAGGAAAGACAACGGTCGTGAGAATGTTCCAGGTGAAAGGAGACTAAGAGACCTTCTGCTGGGCGGGATCCTGTCCTGGACCAGAGGAGATGTGACAATGGACATTGTTAGATCAGTTGACAACGCTGGAGCGGAACGGTAGGGAAGGTGCTGTCCCACCCCTGGTCGCGGAGCTGGGACCGCGGAGGCTGCACGATCAAGGCCCTTCCTCTTGGGAAACACATGCTCAGGAGACAGCATTTGGGGACGAGAAGACTTGATGGGCTCCACTTCTCCAAAGCAGCTCAGAAACATGCCCCCAGGTAGACGGGGCCAAGGTACGTGGGTCTGGGTGAGGGGACATGGCCGTGGGTGACACTGTTTTCATGTTCGTAACTTGCCCATAAGTTCGAAGTTGTTTCCAAGTGAAAAAGTTTTAGAAGAGCTGGGCGTGGTGGCACACGCTTGTAATCCCAGTACTTTGGGAGGCGGAGACCGGAGAATCCAGGTTCGCGGCCAGCCTCAGCGCTCTCTCTCTCTCTCTCTCTCTCTCTCTCTCTCTTTCCCTGTCTCTCTCTTTCTCTCTCTGTCTACTTAGTGAGGCCCTCCGCAACTTCGTGAGATCCAGTTTCAAAATAAAGTATAAAAATAGGGCCGGGGGTATAGCGCGGAGGTAGAACGCCCCTGGGTTCAATCCCCGTACCGCAAAAAAAAAAAAAAAAAGAAAAAAGAAAAAGTTTTAGAAGATCATTATGGTTTCTGAGGGCCTGGGCATCACGTTATGCTCCTCCGGTGAGCCCCCTGGGCAGCCTGGGGGTGCCCTGAAGCCTGCCACGTGGGGCGCCAGATGGCAGGACCACAGGCCACGGGAGCTCAGGGTGCAGTGTGCCCTGAGAGGACTCAGCATGCGGTGAGCACACGCAGATCTGCCCTGAAAGCCCAGCACCTCCACATCGGTGCGCTGAAAGAGCCTCTTCATTTCGGTTTTCCTGGCAAGGCGGTGCGGCTGTTGAGTGGAGTGGGGCATCTTCCTTAAGTGTTTGGAACTGGGGGCAGCTGAGCACCTGCGCCTGCCCCATTTGCTGGAAGCCCTCTCTGCCCTCGGCGTTTGGATTGATGCTCCTCCTTGGGGCCGTCTTCAGTTTGGTTTCAGGCACTTTCCAATAAGTGCGTGGAGTGCTCTGGGGCTGGGGAGAGGCACTAAAGAAATCAATACGTGTTCATCATCATCGCGGCAGCGCTGCGGCCGACTGTCCCCCGAGCACGGCCCACCCGGGCCCCGCGCTCCCAGGCTGCTCTGTTGGTTTTGTGTTTCCTTGTGAAGGGCCAACCAGCTCTGTCTCAATAATGATCAATATCGCTTTATCAATGTATCACTATTACCAGGAGTGTTTCAGCCGTCTGGCCTTCCTGTCTCAGAAAAGTGCCATCCAGATGTTGAGACTGATGTTCAGGGCTTGCATACTCATCTCCTCCCTACCTCCAGGAACCAGCCCTGCCTTCCGAGGTTTGTGGTCTGGCGGGGCAGGGGGCGGCACGAGCCGCTCCAGAGACTTCAGACCTGGCTTGTGTGAACCAGTTCCTTGGTTGTTTTCTGGCTCGTTTTGAAGAAGGAAGATGAGCCTTGGTCCCAGGAGCTCCAAGGAGCTTCCATGAATCCTTCAGGGGTGAAAACAAGAGTCGTCTGAGTTTCACATGGGCCGCACTTTACAGTGTGACAAGCTCCTACATGGAGGCTGCTCACCTTATGGGAACCGGTGATAATCCCTAGAGGCGGGCAGAGCAGACAGTAGCCTGCCTGCTTTACTGTTTTGTTTTGTTTTTGATGCTGGGGATTCAATCCAGGCGCCTTCTACCTCTGTGCTACACCCCCAGACCTTTTTACTTTTTATTTTGAAACAAGATCTCACTAAGTTGCTGAGGCTGGCCTTGAACCTGAGATTGTCCTGTCTCGGCCTCCTAGGTACCAGAATTACAGGCATGCACCACCATACCTGGCTGCCTGACTGCTTTAGAGATGAGGAACAGGGCTCAGGCACTGGGGGACTGAGCCCCAGCTGCTCCTCATGCCGACCGGCTCCATCTTTTGGAGCACTGGGGACATCCAAGTGGCCACACAGCCCGCGAGCGAGCCCCCGCCCGTTGGCAGCGCCATTGGCGAAGGAGATGGAGTTTCCCCCTCTGCTCTTTGCTGCGGCGTGGGAGAACACCGAGGGTGCGAGGAACCGCCAGGCCGTTCTTGACCTTGCTTGGTTCCTTCAAGGCCAGGAGCTGGATGGATGTGGATGCTTGAGAAAGAGACCCTGAGGTTCACAGAATGTAGGTTCAGACCTAGAGGCATGTACTGTGCCGCTGTCCCTTCCCCAGAGCTGCTCGTGTGTTCGGCACAAAGGCCGCATCGATCCTCTTTGCCACCTGCCCCGTCCCCCATCTGTGTCTCGTCTGGTTCTATTCCAGCTCTTTGATCCCTACCATCTTGTTTCACGATGTTAATTGCCCTGTTAGGAAAATCTCACTGCCTCTACTTTTCAGGTGGGGAAACCGAGTCCCAGAGAAAGGTTGTGTGATTTGCCCACACTTGCCAGGTCACTCCTGACTCCCCACTCCCCCATCCAGCCCCTGAACGGTCGCTGCTCAGAGCTCCTCACAGACACATCGATTTCTAGACCGAGAACTTTGGGGCACGGGTAGAGGGCTGCTCACCTTAAAGGATGCCTAGAACAGCTCCATGGAGGAGTGGCCAGCATGGAGGCCTCCCCCATCTCTCCCGGGTTACCTCAAGGGTTATCTCTCCTGGGTTATCTCAAAGTGGACAGTGTCAGGCAGGTCAGCGGCAGGGTGGCAGAGCCCGCGATTCCAGTAAGCGGTCAGCCTGACTGGGCTTGATGGAGACAAAGGAAACTTCCCCTTGATACCGTGATGTGGGCATTTTGAGAAACGAGCCCTACCCCATAAATAATTGTCCAGACCCTGGTGACAGCAGATGCGCCCCACGGCCGCTGCTCGCTTGACCTGCGACCTCTGACTCCATGTGAGCCCCGGCCCATGGTCTGCGGCTTTGCCGGGGCCTGGTTATGGGATGTTATTGACAAGGCATTTATAAATATTTAATCTTCACATTAAAAATATAGGACAGAAGTACCATTAGTAGCTGACAATAAAAAGGCTTTCTCTGCTGGTTGTGGAGGCCAAAGAATATAAGGGCAGATTTGATCCGGTGGAGTGACAGCCCTGGAAGGTGGAAGATGTAGATGAGTGTGTTTATAAGGCGGTGTAGCTCAGGCCCTTGGTCACGGATCTGAAACCCGGCTGTCGATTCCATCGGCGCTGTGCAAAGTACGGACCGTTCATACAAACCAAAATGGATGGTTTATTTACGTCCACTGCCATTAAGAATGGAGGAGAAAAGTTCAGCCCAGATAAGAAGCTTAAATCTTGATTTTTTTTCCCCTTCCCCCTCTCAAAAAGAATGGATTCCTTGCATTGTAAATTATCCAGCCCTTGTCCTTGGCTTGGCAGCTACTTCAGGCTGGTCTGGACATTGCATAATCTTAAATATTGATTCTTGTTAGACTCCCACACACACACACACACAAAAAGCAGTCCGAGAGCACGGAGCTCCCCTGGACTCCATGTCCAGGAAACTGCCTTGGCCGTAGCTCACTTCTGATGCCTCTGGCATCCCGACAGGGAGATCCATTCTGATTAGAAAAGTTCTAGGAGAAACAGCAGCAGTTGGGATTGCCGCTCCATCACGGGGAGCGCCGGATTGACTTGTGCCGGCGCTGATGCTGAAGTGTACCCATGGGCTTTCTGGGCAGAGGAAACCCCAAATGACCAAATCCCAACAGCCCTTCTCACCCCCCAAGCTGAGCCCCTCCTCTTTGGATAGGGAGCAGCCCTACCCGACAGAAGCCTCTGGCCACGGGCTCCCACTGAGGCCGGTCCCCTCCGAAGACTACGTGGTATGGAGCGGGAAGTGCTGGCACAGTCTACCCATAAGCCAAAGAAATGGTGCCCTTGTAAAAGGATATTCTTTTCACAGAGCAAAGCTACGTGGCGCAGTGTTCGCAGCTGCACCGCTGAGCCCCCCAGGCACTGGGATAATTAGGGCTTGGGTTTTAGGAGAAGGAAGACAATGGACTTTGTGTAAATCCATTAGGGTTAAAACAAGCCACTTCTCATCCCTCCTCATGTACAGGCCTCTTAGCGCCTGTGGAAGGAACAGCAAACGTCACGCAGAGAACAGGCTTCTGTTTCCCGGGCTCCACGTCTGAGGAGCCCAGTGCCGCTCCTGTGGCTAAATACAGAAGAAAACTGAACCGGAAAATATTTCCTCAGTTTGGCAACTTGTGGTGCAAGTTCATGAAACACAATTATTTTTTTTTTTTTTAGTCCTCTGTGGCCACAAGTTTCATTATCTATTACCTCACCAGTCAACTTTGCTTACCTGCCAGTAGCATTGGAGGCAGGGAGATCTGTGGACTGATTTCTTGGGTTTTGTGTTTAAAAGACCTTCCTCTGGAAATCATTCTAGTTGCCCCAGCTATCATCTGAATTATAGCAGAAAACCAAGATGGGCTGTGAAGCGGTCAGGAGTTAAGATGGCGCAAGGTCCTCTTCATGTCTCCCAAAGGTGACGTCTTGCTATGTTCCGCAGTTCTCAGAGCTATCCGGCAGAGGTTGTATCAGCACATAATGTGGACGTGCGTGTCTTCATGGACAAGCCAACCAGTCGATTGATTTCCTAGGATAAGTTTGGTTCAGCTAAAAGCACCAAACCAGGGCCTTGGGGCATGTTTAATTATGGCTGTAACAACCTCCCTGTCTCAGGGAGCTCCCACGTGGACCAGGCTCTGTGGGGGCCTCTTGCCCAAATCTACGCTACCTCATCCAGTCTTCGACCTGGGGTACTGGGCACCAGGGTCACGATGGGCCAGTGCCTCAGTGTACTTCAGAGCCTCACACGAAAGCCAGCAGCCCAGCCCAAACCCCAGCCAGGCCCGGGGGGCTGCTCTGAGGTTTAGTTCAACCTGCAGGGAGGTGAAGCTGTTACAAGAAAATGTCGGCACGTCAGTGTGGTACAAATGGACGCCTGGTTTCCAAACAAGCCATCTTTGCCTCTTTGAAGCAGGCCCAGAATCTCCTGTGGTCTGAATGTTCGGGTCCCCCCAAATTCATATGTTGAAACCCTAACCCTGAAGATGATGGTTTTAGGAGGTGATGGGGTCATGAGGCTGGGGCCCGTGATGGGATTAGTGCCCTGATAGGAGGCCCCAAGAGTACCTTGCTCCTTCTGCCATGCAAAGACATATGAGAAGACCCCTTCTAGAACCAGGCAGCGGGGCCACCACACGCCAAGTCTGCCAGTGCTTTGGTCTTGGAAATCCAGCCTCCAGCGCCGTGAGAGATAAAATTCTGTTGTTTATAAGCTGCTCGGTGTGAGGTAGTATGGGCAGCAGGCTGGGCACCAGAGTTTTTTGTATTTCTCTCTAAAAAGTCTCTGCTTCTCAACGCAGCATCCCCACAGCCTACTTCCAGTCTCCACTCCAGCAGGTCTGTGAGTTTCCGCCAGAAAGAGTCCAGTTTAGGGACTGCCTCTCATTCCTACTTTCTCATTTCTCTCTTTGGGGGGGGGGGGTGGAACCCAGGCATGCTCTACCACTGAGCTACATCCCCAGCCCTCTTTATTTTTTATTTTGAGACAGGGTCTCGCTAAGTTGCCCAGACTGACCTCAAACTTGCAGTCTTCCTGCCTCAGCCTCCCCAGTCACTGGGATTATAGGCATGCACCACCACCGTGCCTGGCCTACTTTCATATTTCTTTGCGTTAAGAAACACAGTCAGCCCTCCTCCAGAGCTCCGAGCGCCTTGCCTGCCTTTGACCCTCCTCCTGAGCGGCTGGGCAGCACTGCGACGGGGTTCGGGGGTCTCATTAACTCGGTTCCCTCCCACCTCCTCTATTTTCATGGTACCACTCCACAGCCTCTAATGCCGGGGCTCTCCCTTGGTGTTTATAAAGAATAAAAATCCTCTCAGCAGCTTCCCGGTGTCGGAGAACTCTGTGTTTTTCATGCTCTGTCTTCTATTTTTGTGCCTTGCCTCCGCTCCCTGGTCTTTGCGTTCCTCCAGCGACCCTGGCGGGAGACCGTCATCACTAACGATTTACAGCACCTGGGTTTCATAAGTTGCTCTCCGACTTCCTCGTTAGAAACTTATTTTTGTCAAGGAGACGCTTTAGCTGCCCATAAAACCTGCCTTCGGACTAGAAATTCCTCTGAAACCCATTCAAACGCTTCATTTAATTTCTTTGCTTCTCTGTCTCTTTCTTAGTTTCCCTGCACGGATCAGACCTTGGCAGAAGGTAGCGTAAAGTCACTCGATGCCCTCAGAATGTCAGTCCAGGTCCTGCCAGCACTTCCGTGAGCACAGCACTTTACAGTGTACGTGGCCTCTCACTCGCTCTCTGCCCTGACCCTTCGAGTTGGCTTATGGTTCCCATCGTAGAGATGAGAAGTCTCAGGCCTGTGATCTCCATAAGGTCTCTCTGCTTGCAGAGGGGGGCTGGACTCTGACCCAGGCCTCGTGACCCCAAGCCCGGAGTCTTGTGTCGTCCACGATGCACCTGTCCCAGCCCCCAGAAGGGATGGTCTCGAGGTCAGTCACTCAGGGGGCTGGGGAAGGAGGGGGCTGCAGAGCAGGAGAGGGCTGGTTTTGTTCTGATTTCATTTCTGCACCACCCCCCTTTTAGTCGGGAGACAGTCTCCCCCCAGTTTGGCCTCAGGCTGACCCTCCAGCGTGCTCTCAGCCCTCGCATCATTCTTGCCACCCACCTACTGCGACGTGGCCAGAAGAGAAGGGAAGAGGCTGGGTCAGGGCCGCAGCCCAGGCCGTCTGCAAGGGCAGGTTAATATTCCAAGGTTTCTCGCAGGCCGAGATCGGCTGAGCACACACTACGTGAAGAGAAGGTGCTAGACAGTCCCCTCTGTGAAGCGCTGTTGCGATTGGCTCTGTCCGTCAGGCCAAGCTCAGAGCTCTGACCAACCCTCACAGCGCTGAAGGCCTTCCAGCCCGAATCTTGCCCAAACTACCTGGCAGCAGCTGCAGCCCCACCTCACCTGTGACAGCTGTGTGGACGTTGGCTTTGTCCCCATGCAGGAGGTACCACCTTGATGTTAAAAGGTAGATTCTGATGTCCAGAACTCCTCTGTCCTCTTGGGGAAGCCAGCAGACCCCCACACGTGTCAGGATACAGAAGCTTTTCTGCAAATCAGCATTGAGCAGGGCCAATGGGGCCACTGCTTAAAGGCTGGGGAGGGGAGTACTGGACACTGTGGGTGTGTGCCTGCATTGTCCCACACCTCTCCTCCAGCTGAGCTCAGGGCTCCCTGCAGAAGCTCAATCTTGCCTTGGTACTCAGAACTTCCAGGGGCTACAAGAGAATGAATATCATCACCCACTCCAAGTATTAGTTAGCTTTTTCATTATTGTGACCAAAATATAAGAGCAATTTAGAGAGGAAAAGTTTATTTGGACTCATGATTTCAGAGGTTCAGTCACTAGTTGGCTGGCTCCAAGGCCATGTCCTGGAGCCTGGGCATGGAAAAAGAAAGCTGCTCAACTCATAGCAGCTGGAAGGGGAGAGAGAGCTACAGACAGATATAATCCTCAAGGTCATGTCCCCAGTGACTCACCCCCTCCAGCCATGCCCCACCTCTTAACCTTGGTACACCAGGAACCCGGCTCTCAACTCATCAGCTTTGGGGGAGAACATTCCATAGCCAAGCCATCACACTATTTACCAAGGAGCAGCCAGAAGGGGAGGAGCAGGCATGGGCCCCAAGGAGGAGAAGCAGGAGAATGTGTGCTTCTCCTCCCCTGAAGCTTGCTGTCTGTCCTGCAGAAAGGGAGACTGGGGAGTCCCTGCCTATTCACACATAGAGAGCAGTGTTTCCCTCTCCTGTGATGTGTGTTTCCATGCTACATTACCATAGGAAAAGAAAGCCAGCATCATCCTACCACATCGCTCTGTAACACGGTCGCTGGATATATTACTTTTCCCATAAGCAAACAAGGAACGCGTTCAGCACTTGGAAGAAGAGAATTCAGCACATGGAGGAAGGCACAGCTGGGCCGCAGGGTAATGACTCTACTGCATCTCAGTACTAAGACACTGCCCCCTGGCCTCAGCCCAGCTGCCCCAAGAGCTGCTCTTCTTTTTCTTATTGATCAATATGTCTTCTTTATATATTTTAGACACAAGTCCTTTTTCAGGTAAATATACCATAAATGTTTTATCCCAGTCCATGGTGAGCCTTTTTACTTTGTGGTATTCTTTGTTGAGCATAATTCTTAAAATTTTATGAAGTCTAATTTATTATTTTTTTCTCTTATTGTCAGTGTTATATGTGTGTGTGTGTCTTGCTTAAGAAATCTTTGACTATTGCAGCATTGTGAAGATATTTTTTTCTAGTAGTTGTCTAGTTTTAGTTTTTATGGTTGGTTTTTAAAATTCCAAATTATTTTTTCTGTATGGTATAGCATAAGAGTCGGGAAGATGATAGATAGATAGATAGATGATAGGTAGATGGTAGATAGATAGATAGATAGATAGATAGGTATTTACTATAGAAAATACTTCCTTTTTGCATTGAATTGTATTGGTGCCTCATCAAAAATCAAGTGATTATCTATATATGTGAGTCTTTTTCTGGACTCTTCATTTTTCCCACTGATCTATTTCTGTCCTTCTAACAATACTACAGGGTCTTAATTCCTGCAGCTTTTAAACAAATACAGGACTCTTCAGATTTTCTGTTTCATCTTGTGTCTGCTTTGGTAAGAAATGTTTCACAAAGAATCTGTTCATGTTGAATTTATTAGCACATCTCCTTTCCTAGCATCCTTTAATGTTCTTCTAATGCTGGCGAGAGCCACAGCAGGCTTTCCTCTCCACCTTCCTGCTCAGTCTTACTCTGGATTTATCAATTTCATTAATTTTTGCCCAGAACCAGCTTGCGGCTCTGTTGGTCCCCCGTGGACTTTCCACGCTGTCACGTGATGCTGGCCCCCCTTTTCTTTCCCTGGTCCCTCGTCCACGTGCAGATGGACAGAGCTGGTTGACTTCTGGAGACCCTTATTGATCAGAAGGTCACTGTCCCTGTGAATCTGTCCTCCCTGTCCCTGTAATGTGAGAATCAGGAACTGCGAGACGGTGGTTCTGCATTGGCCCGGAAGGAAACACCAGCGTTTCTGAAGATGTGACCATCTTCTTCCCTATTTCATCAAAGAGCCGAGGCCAGGCGTGCCATGGCTGGTGAGGTGCTGGCCCTGCTGCAGATGCCACTCTGCTCTGTGCGGGCTCAGGACGCTTGCATAGGCTGTACCCCTGCCTGGAGAGCTCACACTCTCCGCCTTCTTCATAACTCCTATAGTCTCCAAAATGGACTGACAGGATTTCTAGGAATAAAGCTCTCCCCTCTCTCACAGCCCCTCATTCCTGCTGTTGGCCAGGGCTAAGGAAGGCCTTGATTCTGTGTTCTCAAGACCCAGAACACTTCCCCTGCTAGTAGTCATTGCAACTGCTCTTCAACTCCTAGAGAACAAAGAGAGCCACTGTGTTCCTGAATGGGCAGATTCAATATTTTAAAGAAGTCAGTCATTCCCTAATTATAAATTCTGTACACCACCAAACTGATCCTAAAGTTATATGGCAGAGTCAATGCATAAAAAGAACTAAGAAATTTTTGAAAGATTCTGAGAAAGGTTTGCTCTTCTAGGAATAAAAATATATTTAAAAAAGAAAAACCTACAGGAATTAACAGTGGATGGTATCTGGAAAGGAACACCCAAAAAGGTCAGTAGAAGGGAATTAAAAAAGAAAAAAGGAATTTAGAAACTAATAACGTGATATTTTAAATCAGTGGAAAAGATGAGCTGACTATTCAATATATGGTCTGGGGATAATTTGCTCCCTGTCTGGAAAAAAATAAAATTAAATTTCTCTTCATATCAAACATAAAATTAAACCCTGGAGAGATTAAAGAACTAAAGGTTAAAACTATGAAAACTATCAAAGTGCTACAATAAAATATAAGATAATTTTGTTTTTAAATCTCAGGATGGAGACGGTCAATCCTACACACACAAAAATGAGAAGCCAAAGAAAGAGAAGACAGACGTAGAGATTGCCGGGGGGTGGAGGGAGCACAGGGAGAGAAGCCCAGAGTTACTGGCTCAGGAAGGAATTTGCAATGTGTCAAAGGAAAGAGTGATACAGTCCTAAGACTAAGATACAAAGAGCTCCAGAAAATGCATAAGAAATAGACAAACCCCCTCCCCTCGAATGGACAGTCGAGACCAACAAGCAGTTCACAGAAGGAATACAAATGGGCCACAAATCTGTGAAAATGGTCTAACTTTACTAGTAATTAGAAAATGCAAATGAAAACAGATATCATTATCGCCAATTGAAACCACAAAAATGTTTGACTGAGTATAGCTTTGCCACAATAGAAGTCCCACAAGAACAGTCAGTGTTTGTATGTTTTACTGAGGCCTGTCTTCCTACCACCGAGAACAGCGCGGGCACCCACTAGACACTCAGAAAGTATAGTTTTGTTTTTGTTTTTTCCAGTTGTGCTTAAACGTACTTGACAACATTGACCATTTTAACCATTTTTTTAAGTCTGTGGTTTAGTGGCGTTGAGTGCATTCATACTGTTATATAACCTTCACCTCCAGTCATCCCCAGAACTCTTCATCTGGCAACACCGAAGCTCTCTCCCCATTTAACGCACTCTCGTTCTTCCTCCTCCGGCCTGGCAATCCCCACTCCACCTTCTGTCTACGAATCTGACTACTCGAGGTACTTCCTAAGAGTGGACTCGCTCCGTATTCAGCCTTTTGTGAGAGTAAATATTTTTAAATGAGGGAATGTGTGTATTCAGGATGGGTGAAGGTGTGATAAATAGATGTTGGCTTGCGTTTGGAAGCTCTCCAACCTTAAAGTACATGTTTAAAAAGTGAACCAACGACCCCTGCTCAGGGACTCTTGCCTACAGAAATACTGATTTATGCACAAAGATGCAAGTACAAGGGTGTGTTTAATAGCACTTTGTAATGTATCTTCTAAGTGAAGTAGAAGGTAGGTGAAGTTCTAGAATCCTAGGCATTCAGCCCTGTGGAATTTCACAAAGTGAACCAACCTGGATCCCTCCTACCTCCTGCTAGTCACCACTGCCCCATCCAGGTAACCTCAGTTCTGACGTTTGACACACTAATTCGTTTTTCCTGTTTTTAAATTTTATATAAATGGAAATCATAGCCTGTGTTCTCTTTTTTTTTTTTTTTTTTGCGGTACCAGGGATTGAACGCAGAGGCGTTCTACCTCCGCGCCACGCCCCCGGCCCTATTTTTTATGCTTTATTTTGAAATCGGGTCTCACAAGGTTGCGGAGGGTCTCACTAAGGAGAGAGAGAGAGAGAGACAGAGAGAGAGAGAGAGAGAGAGAGAGAGAGAGAGAGCCGAGGCTGGCCGCGAACCCGGATCCTCCGGTCTCCACCTCCCAAAGTACTGGGATTACAAGCGTGCGCCACCACGCCCGGCGCGTGTGTTCTCTTTTGTGACTGTCTGCTTTTAATGCACATTGTGTTTGAGGGACTTGTCTGTAACAATGCATATAATGATAGTAACTTGATTCTCATTGTGTGGCATGTTGGTATTGAATGAATGTGGCACAATTCTACTTACGCATTTTACCACCGATGGACATGTTTCCAATTGGGAACCATGAAAAATGGTGTTGCTACTAACTTTATTTATGCATTTTAGTGAGTATAGTACTAGCAGAGGAGTTGCTGAGTCATAATGTTCAGCCTCAGTAGACACTACTGAAGAATTTTCTAAGGTGGTTATACCAATTTATTTTCCCACAAACAGTGCATAGAGTTCCTGTTGATCACATGTAGTGATACCACTTTGCCATTTCGTTTTCATTTTGCTGGTGGTTAAGGAAGTTGACTATTTTGGACTTCTTTTTTTATATATATATATAAATGGACAAGTCTTTTGTCCATTTTTCTGACTTTTTTTCCTTAAAGATGAGTAGGAGTTCTTTGTCAGACTCACGTATCTGATATGCATAAGTTCTGATATAAATTCTTTGTCTGATACTTATCTTGTAAGTAATCATTTTTCCCATTCAGTGGCTTATCCTTTAATTCTCCTAGTGGTATCATTTTGAAGAATAGCGTCTCTTAATTTTGATGGAGTCCAATTTATCAATGTTTTTTTTTTGGTTAAAGTTTTTTTGTCCTCTTTCTAGATCTTTGCCTGTCACAAGATTATAAACATATGCTCCTGTGTTTTCATCTACATACTTTATTGCTTTGCATTGTGCATTTAGCTATAAATCTTTCTAGACATGAGTTTTGTGTGCGGTGTCAGGGAAGGGGCAAGCTTTATTTTTTTCAATTCCCAGTTGATTCAGCATCACTTGCTCACCCAGCCTCATTTTGTCATGTGTGTGGCTCTGTTTCTGGACTGTGTCCCATCCTACTGGACTTTCAGTCTACCAACATTATCTTAATTGTGATAGCTCTAAAACAAGCCTTGCTATCTGGTAGTCTAAGTGTTCTAGTTTTATTCCTCTTCAAGATTATGTCCATTATCCTTAACCCTTTTTGTGCCCATGTGCATTTTTTAATAAGCTCATCAATTTTCACCAAAGTAAATCTGCTGACATCTTTATTAAGATTGTGTTTAATCTATAGATCGCTTTGGGGTTGACTTAGATCTTTACCATACTGAATTTTCTAATCCATGAACATGGTATATGCCCTTTATTATTTAGATTTTTAAAAATTCTCAATTATGTGTTGTGATTTTCAGTGCACCAGTTCTAATAACTTCTACTAAATTTACTTCTAAATTGAATGCGATGTTTTGTTGTTTTAAAATGATATGTTTTTGTTCTGTCTTGTAAATGTTTTATTCTCTACTTATTTGTTCTAAATAGCAAAGAATATGAAATTGTTCAATACTGATTCAGTAAGTGTGCTTTAACCCTTACAATAGATTATTCTATGGTCACTAGGAAGAATGAGGTGGATGCATACATACTGACAGGGGAAGGTTATTGAGGGAAGTATGATGAGAACAATATAAAAGTTAGGATCCATCTATGGTTTTACCTGATATGTAAATGTCTACCTGTTCATATATTCCTTCAAACAAGGTCTAGAAAAGTTGACAACCCATTGGTAATAGTGTCTGCCTGGGAGTAGAAGAGTTGTTTGTTTGTTTGTTTTTTATTTTTGGCAGTACCGGGGATTGAACCCAGGGGCATTCTACCTCCGAGCTATACCCCCAGTCCTATTTTTTATTCTTTATTTGGAAACAGGGTCTCACTGAGTTGCGGAGGGCCTCACTAAGTAGCTGAGGCTGGCTGCAAACCTGGATCCTCCGGTCTCAGCCTCCCAAGTACTGGGATTACAAGCGTGCGCCACCACGCCCGGCTGAGTAGAAGGTTTTTAGGCAGAACTGGGATGAGGATTTACCTTGCTCTCCCAATATGTGCTTGTTGCTTTTATTTTTATGGTAAGCCTGGATTATAAGAAATCGAGGGAAAAATGGATTCTTATCTAGTCAATCAATGCCTCTTCCATCTGGTTCAGGATCTGGCCCGCAGTGACACCTCCATAGTCATTCAAACTATAGCTGACATTCTGGGACCTGCCAGCCTGCATGGAGAGTGCCAGGTGTAACCAACACAATAACTGACGATATGGAGCAAAGCCACATGAGGTCATGAGAAAACTGGATTTGTATGTGTGTGTGTGTGTGTGTGTGTGTGTGTGTGTGTGTGTGCGTGCATGCGCATGCACCGAGGGTTGTAACCCAGGGCTTTGCACATGTATTCTACCACTGGACTCCTAAAACTGTACTCCCAGTGGGCCAATATGGTGTGATGTGGAAGCAGGTGTCCTGAGCACAGACACAGGCGCCTTCGTCCGGGGTCCCCATCCTTTCTGTGCCCTGGACCCCTACATTAGCTGGCAATGCCTAGAGACCGCTTTCTCAACACATGCCTTCAAATGCATCAAATAAAAGACATACGACCCAAAATACTAATTCTATTGAATAGTTATCAAAGCATTAGAAGCAAAATGTGAATTAATGCATGAATTACAAAATCTAGAAACAGGCTTTCTACTGACCAGAATTCTGAAGTGATGATAACCATCGATAATCTTTCAAGATCTCTGCAAAACATCCCCGGTACTGCTAAAACAACTGTGCTCTGTTGCCTGCATTCCTTATGAAAGGGAATACTCAATTTTATAGCAGTTAGTGAAAATAAAGATGTAATTTGGCTTTCCACTCAAGTGCATGGACCCTAGACTAAGAACCCCCTCCTTGGCAAAAGATAAGGTAAGGAACACCGTTTCCTTGATGGTTTGTTTTGCAGAGGCTGGGGGATGGGAGGAAGCAATCCTCCAAGCAGACAAGGCCCTCTCTGCCAGGAGCTTAGGTTCTCATGGGGGGGGGGGG